>RPOG01000596.1:70883-288952 GCA_008086565.1 Thalassoma bifasciatum | reverse complement strand
CTGATCTCACTTTATCTCTCTATGCAAATCCACTAAGGAGAAATACATCTTAAATTCCTCTGTGCCAAGAACATTCCTTTCCTGATGTAGAAAGACCCACGAGCATCGATGGTTTGCTTAAGCAAATCCAAATAGGTAATGTCTAATGTTGATTTGCAACTATCCATGATTTCAGAGAGAGTTAGAATTAAAAATTGCTCAATTTTTTGTGTGATTGAGGAATAAAGTAGTATCAATGGTATTTGTGCTGTGGCCCCAGTTGCATGGATATACTCTTATAAAGGTATTCTCTGCAAAATCTGCCTGTGCTTGTGTGCCAATCACAGCAAGGAACAGTTTAGAATTGCATCCATAAACTGTGAAACATTGTGTTAAGTGGAATGTATGCCTTGTTATGTTCCACTTAATTTGTAGAGTCTTTGCTTCTTTGAAAAATGATGGGCAATCTTACTGGCAAGACTCTGTCTCATCTTTTCTAAATCCACCATGAGCTTGGTGGTAATTTTGTGCACCATTCCCAGTGATAAACTACAAGACAATATTGATTTTACATCATTTTCTGTGAGAAACTGAAATGTAGGAATAGCCAAATATGTCAAAAATGTGCAAGCTGTTGATATCTTGAGGATTAACTGTAAAAACTAGCTGAAGTTGTAGATAAAGTTTTGATGACACACAAAAGCCCTGTTCATACAGGATTAGTTTCGCATAACTTGCAATAATTGTGGAGGAAGTCTGTTTTGAATCCTGTGTGAATCACCCACACCCGTAATTTATGAAGAAAAAAATCCAGTGAAAATCACCTCATATTTCAGACACATAGAGGTCCTCTGATATTACTATCCATCCATTTCCTTAACCGTCTATCCTGCTATTCAGGGTCGTGGGTGGCTGGAGCCTATCCCAGCTGTCATTGGGTGAGAGGCGGGGTACACCCTGGATTGGTCGCCAGTCAATTACAGTGTAGTGAACATGTAGACAAAAACACATTCACGCACACACTCACACTTATGGGCAATTTAGAATAATCAATTGACCTAATGTGGGCATGTTTTTGGTCTGTGGGAGGAAGCTGGAGTACCCAGAATAAACCCACAGATGCACAGGGAGAACATGCAAACTCCACACAGAAAGGCCCACCATGCCCGAACGGGGAATCGAACCGGTAACCTTCTGGCTGAGTGGCTGGAGTGCTACCCGCTGTGCCACTGTGCAGCTCCTGATATTACTAATCCAGTTTAAATCTGCACCCTTGCAATGTTAAGTAGTAACAATGGCTTCTGCAGCTTTCTTTTTTTTTATTATTTTCTGCTCAAAAGTGATCCCTATGTCATCAGAAAATATGCTATCAGAATAATTCATGTACATAACTTTAAAAATGAAAAAACAAAACAAACAAAAAAAAAAACCACAAACAGATGGAAAAAAAACATACCTCACCGCTTTTCATGAGGTGTTATGCTAACATAACCATGCTAACAACACATTAAGAAACTACTGCTAATTTTTTACACAGCTCCATAACCCAAGAGGTCTAAAACACAGACCCCTGAATAAGTTACATGAAAGGCGCTACATAACATGAAGTTAGTTGTTATGATCATTGACATGCTATGGGCTGCTAACACCTAAATCCTTGTTTACTAATAATGTGACCATGGTTACAGGTATGATGCATACAGGAACAGAAAAAGGAAAAACCCTGCTGCAGACATAACCAGTTTGATGTACATGACCAACAAATGAGGCATAGAAAGGGATAGCAAGCACCAAATTTGAAGGTAATAAACAAGGAGAAAGAACAACAAAGATAGAGCTGCTGCAACTATGATTTCAGCCTCTCTACATGCAACAAGTTGGCACTGCCACACTGCCACAGACCGCATGATCATATCAATTATAAAATCTAAATTAAACTGTAGAAGACAACAGCAAAGTAAAAGTTGAAATGCATATTCTTTTTGAAGACTCATGAACTAAAGTAAGATTGCAGGGCTTTAGTTGTTGTTGCTTTGCAAACTAACTCTTTCAGGCACATCAACTGATGGTTGAACATAGTGTAAGTTTTAAGAACATTAAATATAATTTGCATCCAGAAGTTTTCAACATGCATTGTGTGACTGAATTCTCACCTCCTTTTATCAGTGTGTGCACTGCAGAGTGAGGTGCTGCCTGTTTAGTACAGTGGGTGTGTGCAGCAGTTTCAATCAGAAGCATCCATAATATCAAATGAACTACACACTGTGTGAATATGCCAAACCAAAAACTGATTTGGGAGGGTAATTCTAAAATTACCATAGGTTCCTGCATAACACAAATCCTGTTCGATTAAGACTGGGTTTAAGACATGGAAGTCAGGGCAGTGTTCTTGTCCAACTTTTCCTGTAAGGACAAGTAGGGAGCAGGGAGCAGTTCATGCAAAGATAACAGGCTACACAAGCTGGTGAGAGTGGTGAAACTCAGGCAGGCCAGCAACTGTCTAGTTTATCTGAAAAAACAACAAATAAAGTTAGATTTGCTCTATTCCTCAATCCATCACCATTTATCCTCTTTGTGTTCAGTTCTGCATTCACTGTACATAGTACATGTTCTGTCTCCACATGTAAGCCACATACTGGGGTGTAATAAACCCCTTTGGGAGCCTTGAAGATAAACAAATGACTTGTTCTACTTTGCTTTTAAAGCACTTTGTTTAGTGTTCTTACCATAGGCCAAAGGCGTAGTCAGGGCAATTACTGACCAGATACAGGGCTACACCCATGGGGACATTTTTGTTTTTACACATTGACATAGATGCTTGACTGAACATAATACATGTTTTAGAATAAAGGACAGCTACATTATAACAGCTGTCCATTATTCTAATTGAGAAATACATTTTAATTTTTTATTTATTTCTTTATTGACTGTCTATGAAATAGAAAATACAAAGAGGTTACCAAGGTACCCACTAGAATGTTTGATCCTAGTTAGTGAAAACCATTTCTGACTTCAAAGCATAGAAAACCCACCTCAATTTTAATTTACACATTATTCCCTCTGGAGCAGTGCTACAAGTCTGTAAAGGTGGTGATATATTCGAACAAGCCCTCTGAAACCCTCTTTACATAAGAGTACTGGTTACCTGATAAAGCACTGTCTGTGGTAACTCAAGAAGATCATCATGCCTTTTCTGTAATGCACCAAAATGTAATAAGGCCACCAGGTAGGCTTTTAGCTCTAAAAAGACAAACATAACTGTGACCAGTAACATAACATCACAATTCATGTTTGTATTTTGTACCACTTGTTTACTTACTTCTAGCTTTTTTCGAGATATGAAGTTTTAGTTCGACAGATTTTAATACATATGGGCGATGTAATGTCCCCTCCCCCAAAAAAAAGAAAAAAAACAAAAACAGATCTCTTTCTGCAGTGTGGAGTCTTTCTTAACAAATGGCCCATTTTCCATTCACAGAGAACTACATTCTTGACCTGGTTACTTGTGTAACCTGGTTTTGGGTGAATGCATTAAAGAATAAGTGGGTTAGAATAACTCATTTTATGATCATGAGAAACACGGTTACTGCCGCATTGAATTTCATACTGTGACACAGAAAAAGAGTTTATTTTTATATTTTACCTCAAACTCTGAGTATAAGTTCTACAGTGGAAAGAAACATTCCTATGGAAACAACACCTAATTGCTTTTGAAGAACTGAGCTTTTTGTTGTATCTGAGATAAGGAAAAGACCTGCTACTATGGTTCAGTTCAAAAGATTTGAACATTTTATTTTATGCTTAAAACTGTAGATTACAATGCACATTCAGGGTTTCACAGGTGACATTTTGTTGAGGAAAGAAGACCTTTAAAATAATTACAATCACATGCACTGTTAATACACAAAGTGTGCTGTATACATATAGAGATGAAATTTTCCAGTTTCATGTCACAGAGATTTTTTTTCTGAAGCAACATACATCTCTGAGTATGTGGACTATAAGTATGGAAAAGGAAAAGCATAATTAATGTGAGTACAGCTAGAGAATGTATCAATTATTATGATTAGCAATGTATTGACAAATAGTGCTATGAAGTCCAATTTCAGCAAGTCACATGTCAGTGGAGCTTTGCCTCTGTATCATGTTTAAGATTATGAAATAGACCTGTTGGTTTATCCAAGGGTTATGTGATTACTGTAGTTTTAAGGAGCAGAGTCAGAATCAGTGGGTTTGGTTGTTACACATTTCAACCCAAAGTTACAACTTGTTGTGTTCAATATGTCCTATAACTTTTGAACACCTGCTCCACACTGCTGATTTTCTATGGGACATGTGAACAAAAAGACAGCACACTATCAAAATACATGGAAAGCATGTCAAGGAAGCAGTAAAGAACCAGCTCAGTTTGTCATCTAACACTGGCTTATCCAGCACAAGCTGATGGCTCGGCAAATACTGAACCATTCATGACATGGTACTGATCATTCATTTACAGGTTAAACAAATGTTTGTATGAAGTCTTCTTTTAAACTCTGTTTTCAATAAGCCTGAGTTTTGCTGTTTTTTGGAAACTTAGCCATTTGTGATGATAATACTGCCTGGAGAAGAAGATGAACTCAGCAGAGGCTGTGTGACTTAGATCATGGACCTGAACCGAAAGTGATTGTAATATTTTGTTTGAAGGTTTATGAGTGTCATCTTGAGTAATTTGATTCTGATCCGCTGAAAACAGCAAGAACAGCGCATAAGGAAACTAAAAACACAATATGTGTTCCCTGAAACAACTTTGCATGGAGGTGCAACATAACCACTTTACCAATTTCATTCTGTAAAATCACACATGGAAACCTCATTTCAAGTCATACTAGCACACAGTAGGACCGCTTTTCTCACTATATTCAAGTGGTCCATTTTGATTGGTTTAGGATCGCAGTCTAATGGCTAGAGGTTGCCTTCCTGGTGAAAACTCTTGTAGGAGCACCTTGAGAATTTGACAATACTGGCATTACAAGGGTGTTCTGACACTTGGGATACGGATCTGGATGGTGACAAGGACAACAAGAAATAAGATCAGCCTCAGCCAAAAGCCACAGCTTCCTTTTGCAAATTAAGGGGTGCATTGATGGATGAAAAGTCATACATACACTCAGGCTGTGATACTGAACGTGTGCATTTTGGTCCTAATCCAAGATTGTACATAAGAGATATTCATGCATGTTGCTGACAAAAGGGTAGGCTTTTGTTGCCTGCCCTAGCCATGCCCACTGAGTTAGAAAAAAGTCCTTTAATAACTTTTCGTTGTCAATGTGCGTGGCATACACAAGTCCAATTTGGAGATGATTATGAAGAAAACGTGGGACCAGTTCATTCAAGTATGTACTCTGGAAGGGCAAATATTACAACTTTAATGTGAAATTCCTGAACCTCTAGTTTGGATTTCCCCATGACAGTATATATTTTTGTGAAAGTGCTGGATGTGCACAAAAAATGTCATGCAAATGGGAACACACACAAAAAAAGGTCATTTTTGGCCACATTCCTTGACCACACCTATTTAGTTACAAAGCATCCTGTAGTAGCTTCTTATTGTCCATGTGTCTCGTAAACAGGTTCCTCAAATGAAGGTGATCAGATAAAAACTGTGGGACTATTTTGTTCAAATATGTTCCACATAAATTGTCAAAAATAAACATTTAACTGAAATTCCAAAACTTCCTGTTGGGAATTCATCCGGCTCATAAGAGACTTTTTTGTAGGGTTTGGCTTGATTCCTGTGCACCAAAATTTTTATGTATGTTGGTGAATGTAATAGGGAGTATAGGCAAACTTTTTGTAAGCACATTAAAAGGCATGCGGTTTGGGATTAAAGGAGGAAGGAAAAGGAAATCAAACACCACATCCTAATTTCTGGTTTAAATATCCATAAATTAAAAAAAAAATTGTCTGTAGCTAATCAAATAAAAAGATAAATAGACTGTAGTTAAGACTGTAAAAGTGTCAATTTCATGTTATTCATATTCAGTGGGGGTTTCCCTCTGCTAAGCCTGTGTACAGTACATATTTCACTTCTAAATCATTGTCAAAAACTGTGTTGCTTTTCAATCATAAATCTTAATTGTTGTAATGTAATACTTTTTCATATCAAAGTCCTTTAATTTATTAATGATTATAATCACAAAACGAGAAACACTTAACGACACAAAACTAAGGACAGAAGGAACAAAACATGCCCGTCCTTTCCCTCTCCCCAGATACCGAGTCTTAAACAAAAATTCAGCCAGACAATAAAAAAACAACAGCAATAATAATAAAAATAATAATGATGAAATTAATAATATAAAAGTAATAATAATAATGATAGAAATCAATATATGAGTTACCTCCAATTACATTAGAAATGTTTTTTTGTACATACACACACATACCTAGTTATATACCTACATACAAATAAATGCGGGCACTCATATACATACATGTGCACACAATGAATTGTTAAGTAAATGTAATAAGGGGTTACAGAGACATGTTGATAGCTGCTTTGTTTTCAACATATGATATATACAGTTGCCAAGGTTCAAAACATTTCCTGATGCAGCCTCTAATGGTCTATCCTATCTTTTCTAAGTGGACAAGACACATGACCTCCCTTATCCACTGGCCATATGCAGTATGGACTTCAACTTCAGTCAATGGGTTGTCACCATTGAAGTTATATATGCACCATATTTCTGTCGTCAAACAAGATTTCTACTTTATAATCAGAGCGATTTTGTGGAATAAACGGATGTCAAACACTCATTGACACAGATGGAGTTTCTGACCTTATTTATTGTAGTGGGTCCCAAACTTTTTGGGCTGTGAAACCATTTTGACGTCACAAATTTCAGGGGACCCCAGACACATTGTTTTTTTTTTCCTCTGTTTTTCAAATACCTTGGAAATGCAGAGTTACCAGGATTAGTGCAAAAAGTGACAATTTTATTTTTCCTAATCAGGAGATATAATTTATTCTAAGTGTACTTTCAAATTCAAATTTAAAACAACAAAACAAACACACAAACAAACAGACAACTAAATTTATCTCTGATGAACAATTATGGCGCACATACAACACTAAAAATGTGAACAACTGTTGACAAAGATTGAGAACAAACAGCACAAAGTTTAGTTATGCACTGTAAATTTAGTTTACTGCTAAAAAGTGCTAAAAGAAACTGAATTCAGTAAAATAAAAATAGTAAACAAAGTGCTTGGATACTTTAATACTATAACTACTAAAATATTAAGTAAAAAATGCTCAAATACTTACTAAAAAATGCAACAAATGCTGAAATATCTATAAAAAAAAATCCTTAAAAAAAATACAAAAACAAACAAACAACAACAACAACAAACGTAAAATACTTCATATTAAATGCACAAAACACAAAAATATTAAACCATAAAATGCTTTTTAAATACCAAAACATGGAAAAAAGTTGTTCAATGTTCAGTGTTGTGTTTTAATTCTATAAAGAATAATTAATACTGGAGAAAATATTTACTTGACATCTCAGGGGACCCCATTTAGATTCTGGGCGACCCCATATGGGGTCACAACCCTAAGGCCAAGACACACTGCTCCATTGCACAGCCAGGTAGTTAGTAAGGTTTCTTTTCATCAAAGTGCCCACACTCTTCATCATGTCTTTCTTTGTGGAAGAGATCAGACATTTCAGTAGATCCAGATTTAACAGGTTTATATGATTAATCAGACTTTATTAATTAAAAGGCCTTTTTTCCCCCATCAACGAGAGGTTGGTGCCCTTAGTCAGATTTGATGTAAGATGAGCCTTTCCACTAACAGCACCTGTTTTTTAACCATGATGAATCACTCCTGAAAACTGAATCCAAGCTCAGTATCCCACAGACGGGGACAGCAATCCCCACTGTAAACTGTGGTTGGAGAGGGGTTGTGATCTTACTGAATTAGAAAGATAACATGGAAAATTGATGAATAAAAACAAGTTTTCTTTTGACGGCAGAAAAATTTCCAGAACACTCATCCCTGGATGTATGTCCATGTACTCCTGACATCAGAGCATCAGCAGCATTAACTGCTGCACAGCGGGGATTACTTTTCATCTATTTTTTAACCCAAGATGGGGTTTTGGGGCCGTGGGTGACAGAAGCACCATGCATTTTTAAAAATCTTGTACTGGAGAAAGAAGCTTTCTACCTGTTTTTCAGAGTTGAAGTGACAGTCAACACTGCACACTNCCTCACTCCTCTCTTTCTGTCTGACAGCAGCCGGGCTCCTTTGGGAGGTAATTAGGAAAAACTCAACAGAGACTTGCACAGCAGCTGCTGGAAACAAGACTTTCAATACTCTCTTCTCTCCCTCACTGCATTACAATAGCAAAAGGGTGGGAGTCAGGGGAAGAGGAGGATGAGATAGGGTATGCAGAAAGTACCAGGACATCTTAAGGGATGAAGCTGGGTGGTGCTGCTGCTTTGGTAAGCCTGAACATTTTGCACCAGGTAACTGAAGCAAGCATCAAAAAACATATGCCAGCATGTGTCACCCAGGGGCAAAAGGTCTTCTCTCCTTTATCTGACAAAGTGTCAGCCTGGCTTCAAAAGAAACTCAAAATGGAAAAGACTAAAACCTGCAAAGGAGGAAAACCTGAGAAGACATATTTCAGTAATCTAGGACAGAGACAAAGTTGCTTTCTTCCTTCCTGCATGTTCACTCTGTGACTGCAAAAAAAGTTCCTTATTGGTTCTTTGGCTATTGCTCCAGTTAGTAAACAAAACAACTGGATAAATCTCCAGTTCATACATCAGATGATTCTTTTCTTTTCACAGGACTCATCCATTTACCTCCGGGGTAATTTCAGCTGGTCTTTTTCAAGCTGCGTGGTCATGTTGTGCCTACTCGCACACCATGAGTGACCTAGTTCAAATATTGCACTGCAGGGGAAATGGGGGCTTTTCATCTAACACTACTGGCATGAAAGTTAACCTTTAAATAAACCCTAAAATGATCTAAAGTGTACCGTAAAGAGCTGGTGCTATGTTTTTATGGTCTTTCCTTAAAATGCCTTTGTCTTCAAACAAGTTCTGTCATCTATTTTTGACTTCCTTTGATTTCTGTAGATAAGACACACTGGCATATTAAATCAAAGCATGAAAGTACACAACCTCTTCTATTAAATCCCCCAGAGAGCATAAAGCACCACTAATAACATTTATGACTGGCTGTTGTGGTATCTTTCTTACACATTATTGGTTTTGTAGACTCTGGGATATTCTCCAAATGAATGGCTGAGTAACACTCAAATTTACCATATTTTTCTAAGTAGTTGTATTCCTTTAAACCAATCATCTTTGGTGTAAATTAGTTGCATGGATGACTGGATGACTGGAAAAGCATTTATTTCTCTCCAAAGTATGCTAACACTTCATTTACTAGAAGTGTACTAGAAGAAACAGCATGGTGGTTTCTTGGCCAAAGTGCTTGACATTCCATGATCCGTTCACCTTTTCACAGTAAGTAATACACTAATAGCAGTGGACATTTGAATCCAACTTATTCACACACAATCAAACACTGATGATTATTTCTTTAGAAGTCGTGAGGACTTGATCCACATATTGAGAAGTAGAAAACTGCTTCATCCTCAAAGGCTGACATACTGTACCTTTAGGCTGCAGGCAGGCATGCTCTTGGCAAGTTGTTAGAGTTGTGTCTTGGATCGTTCTTTTAATAACTGTTGAGGGGGTTAAACTGTTGGATTACAATTTACATTTGAAAGACAGAAACTGAGACACTGTGGATCTGGGGCATGAGTTTCTTTGAATTTTTTTTTTAAATTATGAGTCCCTTGTCATTATTTTTCATTGGTTGACTTAGCACTTCTTAAACCCATTGTAATCACTTCCCAGGTAACAGGTAACAGAGGTGGTGGACCCAAGAGCAGATTTCAAACTCAAGAAGTATTCATTCAACAAATTCAAAGGTCCAAAACACTAAGCAAAAATCTGAGATCCTTCCAAAATTAAAATCCACAAAAACACAAACATAGAACAACCAGGAGACAAGAGAGGGGAACCAACAGCCAACAAAATATATGACACGGAGCATGGAGAGAGAATGAACTGGCAAGGAATTGATCTCAAGATGGCGACTATGGCTGCGTCTCATTTGCGTGAAATGATGTCTCTTCTGTCTTTTCTCTTTCACGACGCCGGAAGTAGTTCTGGAGCTGCTATATTAAAGGCTGTCCCATTTGCGCTAATTTAGAAATGAATATATTTAAACAAGGTATGTTTAACCCTATGTGATCTAATGGGAGCTCCTGAGCCCACAAAGCTGGAAGAAGAAGTGAAAGTAGTGAAGTCAGCTTATTTGTCAAGGCTCCCTGTGAAAGTGTTTAGGTGAGTGTGACAGCTTTACATGGAAAAAAAAAATTGCTCACATGGCTGCAATATGAAACTGCAAATAAAAGTGCTGAATTATCTGTCATTCAGCATACAGATAGACAGACATAAACATAATGAGTGAAACTGATTTGTTTGAGGACTTCATGTTCTATGATATCCTGGTTATGATGTTTACCCTCTGATTATCATTGAAATGTTCTTCTTCTTATTTTCATCCTGTTGTTAACAGGGACAGGTGAGATCACGTGAAATCTTACTGAACTCCACTCTGAAAATGAAAGCCTCTTCACAGGCAAGACACACACCGCCAAGAAGGCATGGACGTGAGTTTTCATTTTTGCAGGGTCATTTTATCATGCTGATCAACACAATCACCTGTTGAACACACAGATACTGTCAAATGTGTTCCGTGTTACCGATGTTGGACGTCATAGTGCATATTTGCATATTGTCATATTTAATCCGTTTGACATCAGATCAATTTTGAATGACAGAGTAAAGGATGGAATAGACTGTGCATATGCTTTGCTCTACAGTGAAATTGTCCGCCTTCTAAATTTGGAGGGTCAGGTGTCCAAGATGTCCAAGAAGTGGGATAATTTAAAAAATAAATGTAAAGTAAGAATCTGGAATTTTCTTACATGCAGTACATATCCCTGACATTGGTGAAGCTTTTTGTGTCTTAGTACAACACTTTGGGATACTTTTCTTCTTGTTGCCATCTCACTAAAGAATTGCCTCTCCAACAGGGATGGGGACAGATGGGGGAGGGCATGGCAGCAACTTTTTTTTTTTTTTTTAAGTTATTTTTTTGGCTTTTTGTGCCTTTATTATATAGAGGAGGACAGTGGATAGTGTCGGAAAGGGGAGAGAGAGTGGGGAGTGACATGCGGGAAATTGGCCACAGGTCGGATTCGAACCCGGGCCGCCCGCTCGAGGACATAGCCTCATGGTGCGCAGCCATATCCACTCGGCCATCCGCGCCCCGGCATGGCAGCAACTTGGCCGGGGTTTTCCCTCATGCATGAGGCCATCAGGGCACGGCCCTCAGTGGAGCTGCCAGTCCTGATGGACTCATGTGCAGAGGAAATCCATGCAGCTGGCGCTGCTGTGGCCTCCATGCCTGGACCATCACCATCATCTGGATCTACAGCTGATCACCGGGCCCTTGAGGAGGAGGAAGAGGAAGGTGAGGAGGGAGAAGAAGAAGCAGCTAGCTGCCCTCAGCCTGGGACAAGCTGTAGATCCTGTAATTTTACCTTTTTTGATCCAATTTTTCTGATGTTTCATTTTCATTCATGTGGTGTTTGTTGTTTTGCTTTTACAGGTTCTTCTATTGTCTTCTATTCATTTGATGGCCTTTATCTTGCTCCTCACATTTCTCTTAGACTCCTTGTCTTTTCTTGGTAAAGCACTCTGTGACCCTTGTAAATTATTTACGGGTGATGGGCCATCAACCTCCACCGCAGTCTCCTGCGCCTGCGATGCTGGAATTGGTCATTTAAGACCTCAAGGGCCGCTGTGATAGCTATATCCATGTTAAGTACCATACTCCTGTAACATGTGAACTGAGGCTTATATAGGTGCTAGGTACCATAAACATAGGTAATGAGCAAACAGGATTCAGCTGGTATTATCATGCATTGTATGCAGCTGGGGTGATACTGCTTAATGAATAGTGGTATGATGAGTAGAACGCTAATGTATTAGTAATATCAGGCCTTTTCATGTAAAAACAACCAAAAAAGGCATTCTGGGAGGGAGGTTGAAATGCTTGCAGCAAAATGAATGTATATGAACACAAATTGGCCACAATATAACATAAAAGAACTTAAACCAAGATGAGTCAGAGCAAATGAGACAGTTTTCTTTATTTTTTTAATTTACATAAACAAAAATGTTCAATGAGTACAAATGTAAATACAAATACCACACTGGAGTCCACATTGTTTGTATTCATTCAATTAATATCCCGTGCGCTCGGCAGCGAGACATTCAGCTGTGAGTTGTTGTCATCACTACAAAACCTCACGTCATGACACGCCCCCGGAGGAGAGGACATCTCATTGGCCTTATAACGAATCTCCTCGTCTCCTCACTCCTCTCTTCATTTCTTTTCGTCTCTCCCGTGCATCTCTGGTGGGCGGGACTAAGACGCAAGTGAACGACACAAGTGGAGGAAGAGAGGATGGAATTTAGCGCAATGAGACGCAGGCTACATAGACAGAGGGGCCAACAACACAGGTGACAGAACAAAAAACAAGACACAGGCGAAACAAAGAAGGGGCAAACGGGAGAGAAACTCAAGGCCAAGAAGTAAAACTATGGTCAGTCTATGTAGCTGGGTATCTGGGAAACTGTATATACAGTCATGGTGAAAGTATTGGCACCCCTGGAATTTTTCCAGAAAATACACCATTTCTCCCAGAGATTGTTGCAATTATAAATGTTTTTAGTATAAAAGTGTTTATTTCCTAAATAAGCATTGGAAAAACCAACAAAAGCTGAAGAAAAAAGCCAAAATTGAAACAATTTTACACAAAACACCAAAAATGGACCGTACAAAATTGTTGGCACCCTTTTAGAATTGTGGGTAAATCATTTAATTTCAATCAGGTGATTCTTGTTTAAACTCAGCTGTGGTGAGTAACAGGTGCTGGTAATATAGAAATCACACCTGACACCAGTTAGAATGTATAAAAGTTCACTCAACCTTTGTGTTGTGAGCCTTTGTGTATCACACCAAGAATGGAGAAGAGAAAGAAGAGCTGAGGAGGGTCTGAGCACTTAAGACACAAAATTGTTGAAAAATATGAGCAATCTCAAGGATGCAAGACCAACTCCAGAGATCTTTAAGTTCCTTTGTCAACAGTGTCCTGGACAAGGATGAAAGAGAAAAACTGACAACTACTGTTTACAGAAAACAGAATGAGGTCTACAAAGAAAAGAACACAGTGTCTACAGTCAAACATGGTGGAGGTTCAGTGATGTTTTGGGTTGTTTTGCTGCCTCTGGCACTGGGGGCCTTGACAGTGTGAAAGGAGTCATGAAATCTGAAGATTATCAAAATCTTTTGGGCTGTAATGTAGGGCCTAGTGTCAGAAAGCTGGGTCTGTGTCAGAGGTCATGGGTGTTCCAGCAGAACAATGACCCAAAAAATACCACAAACAGCACCAAGAAATGGTTGGAGACAAAGTTCTGGAGAGTTCTGAAGTGGCCATCGATGAGTCTGGATCTACATCCCATTGAACACCTATGGAGAGATCTAGAAATTGCTGTTGTAAGAAGGCAGTCTTCAAATCTGAGAGACCTGGAGCAGTTTGAAAAAGAAGACTGGTCCAAAATGGCTAGGAGAAATGGTGTATTTTCTGGAAACATGCCAGGGGTGCCAATACTTTTGTCAATGACTGTAAATATATGTTTATATGCTTGGGCCTGTCATCCACACAAACTGTAGTTTTACGCCACTGAAAACAATCCTTTCTTTGGAAAACTCTGATTTCATGGTTTTGTGTGTACGCTGAGAAATAGAGTTTTTGAATCACAAACATCACAGCTTGCAACAAAAAAAGTCAATAAGCAGGGTCATGTTTTAAATTTCTGTTGTCATTATGATTTAAAAAGAGTAAACAGTTGTTTGTTAATAAATGTCTTTTCCCAACCTTCAACCATGAGTGACATATTTTCGGAGAAAAGGCCTAACAATCAGAAAATTCTGCTGTAGGGGGTGTAAACTTTTAGGCACAACTGCTTATGAGACGTGAAGTGGAGCATTAATGCTGGAGGCATTTTAGTATCAACATTGATGCAAAGACTTCTTGCTGTTTATTTCTCCAAGTGCATCTTGTTGGTTACATTGCAGAGCAAACCTCTATATGAACCCAAACATTAGGCCTTGGTGCCATGTTTAAAGCTCTTGACAGAGTTATAAGGGCTCACTCTGTTTGGTGGCACAGGTGGCACTTTTTGATGGATTTTCCCATGTACAGGTGGACAATAATTTTGTAAACAACCAGGTGTTGACAAAAGTATTTTGAAAGACAAATATGAGGGAAACTTATTTTTTGAAAATACCCAGTTATGTGTGTACAAGGCCTAAACCAAACTCACAATGAGCAAGTGAAAAAGTGAAACGGAAACATGAGGGAAACACAACAAGAATATCTAAGATTAAAACAGAAATACTCAAGATACAGAGAAACAAGATAAACCCCAAACACTGTAACACTAATAATAAACATTTAAAAAAAAAAGCCTTCACATGACAGAATCAAAAAGAGCAAAAACTGAAAACCAAAACAAGAAACACAAAGAAAACTGAATATATGCAAAACAAAACACCAAAACACTGATTTGCAGGACACAAGAATGAAAAACCAAAACAAGAACTATGAGGAAATCTAAACTAAGAAACAGACAAAACCCAAAACAAAGACCAACTCATCACCCCCCTTTTTTAACTTTGTTGTTTAGTGTCACATGGTTGACAGCATGGGCCTCACTCTGTTTCTTTGCTCCTCAGCTCGGCTGTCATGCTGATCAGCTTCACCTGTGTACCCACCAGCTCGATGATCAGCACCTGAGATTCCTCTGGCTGCAGCACTCACACCAACTCGGCAGCTCATGCTGGAGGATCTCTCTGTCAGTCTTTTGTTTTCTCGCTGTTCTAAGAGGTTTGTCATCAGGTTGGATTTAGGTAAGTTGGGGCTCCGCTACATTTGCAGGACTTTTTTTTTTTTTTTTTTTCAAAGTTATTTTTTTGGCCTTTGTGCCTTTATTGGATAGAGGAGGACAGTGGATAGCGTTGGAAAAGGGGAGAGAGAGTGGGGAGTGACATGCGGGAAATAGGCCACAGGTCGGATTCGAACCCGGGCCGCCCGCTTGAGGGCAAACCTCATGGTGCGCAGCCATATCCACTAGGCCATCTACGCCCCATACATTTGCAGCACTTAATTCGGAGACTCTGTTAGATACACTGAGTAAGTGTTGTTGATGCCACCACTGTAGTTTTCTCTTTGACCTTTTTGTAGACAGCAAAGCTAGGTTTTGTTTTTGGATTGCTTTAAAGACAGTAGCGCTTGGTTAGGTCTGGTTTTGTTTTGAGTTTGTTTGCTTGGCACCCCACTTTGTCCAATCCTCACTCCCCGTGGTTTGTCACACTCAGCTTACTTTGCTGTTATAAAATAGACCTTTGTTTTTTAATCACAACAAAACTTTGACTCTTTGGTTGTAATTTACATTTCTGCTGTACCAGAGTCATAAACATATGTTACACATATACAACCATGAAGTTTTTATTTAAGTTACAATCAAAGGTTTCTGCCTGATATACTTCAGTACACTTACTTAAATGACTTTGAAGACTCTGCTGATTTATATTCAGAACCAAACTAAGATGCATTGTGGCTTGATGCTAATGTCTGGTGGCAACATGCTGAAGATAGATGGATGGTCATGTTGAAGCATCGATGGGTTGAAAGGATAGCTTTTCTGTAGTGCAGAGAGATGGGATGGATGGTCAGATAATGCATCAACATTGAAGAAAGGGCTGAGGATAGATGAGTCACCGCTCCTGTCTCTGTGGACTACGGGACAAACAGGACAAAAATACTTGGAAAGCTTCCAAAGGGCTGTCATCAATTCCCTCCAGTCACAAAGGCAAGTAAGAAACTTTTCAGAAACAGTGTACAGTATGTTGTTCTTTTGTCTAAGGGTTAATAAAATCAACGACAGATCTCTTACACCCTCAGTGAGGCATTTTCTCTCCCTCCCTCTCTTTCAGAAATACATACGAACCTCTCTCTCTTTCACCCTAGCCTCTCTCCTTCGCACACACTCAAACACTTAGAAAAAATGCAAACAAATCCTTAACTATAATTATTGTGTTTTTCCTATTTTTATTTGGAATACTATATTAGACATGCTACAGTACCGGTTATAAATCAGGGTGAAGATGTTTGATTTAGTTTCACAGATACAGTCCTCTACTTCTCATTGCTTTAGTAAAGTAAATTAAAATTTATTCAATGACTAGTTTATTGTGCAGAAATTGGATAATTTCACAATATCTAAGTTTAAATGTTCTCTTTCCCATCCCTTCCATCAGTGAAGTGACAGTGTCCTTGATCATAAGAAATTCATGTAATTCTTTTCAAATCTATCTATTTGTGAGCGAGGACCTGTCTTGTTGTGGTTCAAGTCCTACTTCACAGGTAGATCCTTCAGAAAAGTGTGGTGAGAGGAAGTGTCTGGATCACATGGCTTATTGACAGGAGTTCCACAGGGGCCAGTGTTTGCCCCCTACTCTTCTCCTCATACACTACCTCACCGGCACAGTGATCCACACTTAAGGCTTCTCCTACTCCTGCTATGCTGACCACGCTCAGCTTTTCCTCTTTTCCACCTGAAGACATGACCGTCTCAGCTTGGAAATTAGCGTATCTGGCTAATGTCTTCACTTAGAAAACATGAAGGAAAGCTACCTTCAACTAAATCCATTCTAAAATTGAGTTCCTTTTCAATTGGCGACAGGTCTGGACTACAGGCAGGCCAGTCTAGTACCCTCACCCTTTTACTACAGCACCACGCTGTTGTAACATGTGCAGAGCGTGGCTTGGCATTGTCTTGCTGAAACAATCAGGAACGTCCCTTGTTACGCCGCATTATGTTATAATGCCGCATTATGGGGCGCGGATGGCCGAGTGGATATGGCTGCGCACAATGAGGCTTGCCCTCGAGCGGGCGGCCCGGGTTCGAATCCGACCTGTGGCCCATTTCCCGCATGTCACTCCCCACTCTCTCCCCTTTCCGACGCTATCCACTGTCCTCCTCTATCCATTAAAGACACAAAGTCCAAAAAAAATAATAACTTAACATAATGCCGCATTATGTAATAATGTAATAAATTTTCACTTTATTTTGTAATAACGCCACATTTTGTAATAATCTGACGAATTTTGTAATAAAATCTTTGAACGCAATATGTAATAAATTTTCCCGCATTATGTAATAATCTCTTACATATTGCATCGATTATTACGAAATGCGGGTGTTGCACTTTTTTTCCCCTAGGAAATGTAAGAATTTAATGCATTATGTAATAAACCACCAAAACTGATACCTTAATTAGAAAAGAAAACAACCTCAGAATTACATTGACTATCAGCATTCCAGCATGAATTGAAAACATAAATTGATTTTAAGAAGTAGCAAGCTCATTCATTGGTCAAATCTAAATCAAATATAACTGAATTCATAGAGATTGTGTTTGAGAGTTCACTGAGACAAAAATTGCTCAAAATAAGTTTTAATGGTATGAATATCATATGAAGTTCGTCAGATCCAATCAAACGCTTGGATTGGACGAACTTCCATAGCCATCAAATTGGTTAATTTAGTGTCTTTAGTGTGGCGTTTACAGGATTTTAGTGTATTTACAGCAGAACAGCGCCATCTGTTGGTAATATAGCTTAACAGCTGAATGCAGTTATACTGCAGTATGGAGAGCATGCCAGTTGATACGTCGGTACTGATAAGCACGTTGTTGTGAGCCGAGGTCTCGAGTGGAGGGTGCAGGCGTGAATCCATGAATCCACCTGGATAGTCTCAGTGTCATTGACATATTTATTCTGTCATTGACATTTCATGCTGGCTGTGGAAGTTTGTCCGATCCAAGCGTTTGATTGGAGGTTGCAGTGTTATGTCCAGTTGTGGGTCCATCCAGCTGAAACTTCCCAAATGTATTTATGTGAAATACTATTCACAAGTGCAAATGGCCTGGAATTACCGAAGATGCAGCATTTCTAAAGGGAAGTGAAACAATGAGGGCACCAGAAAGAATTCATGAAAAAATAGCAAAAGGATCTGGAGCTTTTCCTGTCTTTTGTTGCCCCTGTCCAAGCTTTTTTGAAACACGTTGCAGGCATCAAATTCAAAATGAGCAAATATTTGCACAAAAGAAATAAAGTTTTTCAGTTTGAACATGAAATATGTTGTTTTTGTGGTGTATTCAATTGAATATTGGTCACAGAGGATTTACGAATCATTGTATTCTGTTTTTATTTACTTTTTAAGCAACATCCCAACCTCATTGGAATGGGGGTTGTATTTTCCTGCAACTTCTCCTTCTTTATAAAGAGATTTCAAGTCTGAGAGAAAACATGGGATAAAAACATGTTATATATCCTTTGTGAACTTTCATTCATGAGCAGAAGGTTTGTGATGAGCTGACACAGTCATCACTAAAAGGCCTTGCGTTATGAAACGCCCCGGACGAAGAGGTGTCTCAATTGTCTGATAACGAATCTCCTTGTCTCCTCACTCCTCTCTTCATTTCCTCGCGTCCCTCTCATGCATCCCTGGTGGGAGGGACTAAGATGCAAGTGAAAGACGCAAGTAGAGGAAGGAAGGATGGAACTTAGGACAATTGAGATGCACCCCAGGTCTACAACCCCTCTCATCCTCTGTGCTCTGCCTGTGAAAGACGCCTGGCACTCCCTGCCCAGTGTGAGTCTAAATTACCAGCCAGACTCTTCTCTTCTGTTGTTCCCAAATGGTGGAATGAGTTACCCAACTCCATGCAATCAGCAGAGTCCCTCTCTGCTTTCAAGAGATGTCTTATGAGTCAACTGTTCAGGAAACACCTAGGCACTTAATCTGACCCTTCTGCTCTTTGTCCTCAGGGGTAGAATGAACCAGAAGGTCTCAGATGAAGCTCTTACAGCCATTCAAACTGTGCTGTGCCCAAGCACCATTCACCCTCTGCAGCACTGTTCCCCTGCAGTCATACTACTCCAAAGTGAACCTGATTCGAGCACTATGGCCAACACATGCACAGCCGCCAACGCCACTATGAAGCGTCTGTTTACAAGACACGGTGTGATCAGAGTCAGCAGAATGGAGAACACTGGAACGTTGTTACAGTTGAACTCACTTTTTGGCTTATGTCAAGTTATTTTGGACTGACACAGCCCTACAACACCCCAGCCATAGATTAAATTATTTTAATTTATTATCAAGAGGTGTAGTCGCAGCAATAATGTGTCACAGATCATGCATCATCAACGCATCAACGTGCTGTTGCTCATGCATGAGGTGAACTGTGCTGATGCACACCTCTTCCAAGTGTGCTGAAGCAGAGAAGTTGTGCCTGAGCCCAGCTCACTTGCAGTCACACTGACCAAATGAGCCAGACTTTAGGGCTGAAGCATGCTCAAGCACAGCATCCAGTGATCATGCCCTTAGTCAGTATTTAGCACTGTGGAATTTGTTATGATTTGGCGCTATATAAATAAAGATTGATTGATTGATTGATTGAAATGTTGAATGTTAAATTATGTTGTTGCTGTTATACCATTACTCATGGTTAGTTGTCGATGCATTATTTAAAAAATAAATAAACAAAAAAACGTTCCTTTTTGCATTAGATGGCAGCACCTGTGGCCAATCAACTTGAAGCACTTGGTCGCACTTACTAAGGTTCTTCCTTCCGTCTTAATTTTTGCTTGCTATGACTCCCTTTAGACAATGCATCTGCTAAATGAAACTGTGGGGGAAAATGAAATTGTGCAATTATAGACGTCACAGCCAACTCTTCTCCACCATCTATCCAGTACAGGACATAAAAATAAATATGTCAAGACTGTGGCCTGTTGAAGTTCCATTAATTAAATTGCATTCTTCTAATGCATCATGTTATTGCATTTATAGGTTATGAGTAAAAACAAAGTCAAAAGGTTATTGCTTTTTGAGTACATGATTATCCTAAGAAACTTTCAACGATTAGGGATAAAACCTGAGAAATGGGGTCCATCAACTGCAGGAGAGAGCACAAGATGTTGGAACAAGGTTGTAGAGGGTCAGGGGAATGACAAAAGTTAAAGCATGGCTAGAATTTATCACAGCATGAGAGCCAGGCACAAAGGAAGGAGAAGCTGTAAGCAGTTAGGGGGAGGGATTAAATGTACCGAGGCAGGAGGATATGCAAGAATGAGTCTCTACGACCTCTGTGGCCAAAAAAAACAAACTTTAAGTTTGCTGTATGCTGCAGCTTGACTGGCAAAAAAAAAAAAAGAGGAATGGGACAAAGGCAACACACAAGGCCAACACACACACACACATACAGACTGAAGTAATTTTTTGGAAAAAGGGAAAAAGACGGACACAAACAACATTGGATCAGGGCAAGGAATCCACATGTATATTTGCATAAGAAAACCCAATGAACCCACACACACACCCCTTTCATAATGAGGACATAACCTTAACAACTTAATAACAGCAGTCAGATCAGATCTGTGTCCAGAAATGAGGACTGTCAGGACACAGCCACTGCATTGGCTTAGAATATATAAATGGACCATAAGGATGTGTCCACACCAATCTTAAAGGATCACTGAAATGTCCCCACAAATATTGAGGTTTAAGGGGAAAAAATGCACCTTATGCAGCACACAAAGGGTTAAATTCTTTTCCCCTCTGGCAATGCCTTCCAAATTTGTCTTGTCTGTTTTTTAATTGGCAGACTTCCTTTTATGCTATTCAAGTTGTTGTGCTTGAAGGTTTACCCAGTGTTGACAGGAGGAGGTCAACACTGTTCTCGTGCTCTCATGTCTGAGGATGTCGGGCAAGAACACAAAGGTGGAAGACTTTATCAATCAGCCAAACTTAATTCATAAAACACTTTTTATATAGTATAAAGTAACACAAAGTGCCTTACAATCAGTTAAAAACAATCCCACGTGCCCTTTAAACCCCCCCACACACACGTTCTAGGAAGATCGCTAGAACACGTCCACCAGAGCATTTAACTGGAGTAGAAGAAGTCAGCCATTGTTTACACAGTTTACAACAATATTTTTTTGCCTTTTCCTCTTCTTTGTAGAGTGTGACCACAAGGAATAATCACTGCAAAGTTATCACAGTGATCTCTGTGCCATGAATCAAATAAATGCCTGTTTTTTTGCACTTTTGACAGTAGAAACTATGCGTCAGCCGCCAGGTTGTCTGCACGTCTCCGCACAGCAGTCAGAAATTTGAAGAGGTGCGGAGATGCGGATATTTTCCACGTGAGGGGAACTGCTTGAGGGGACGTGGGTGCGAAAATTGCATCATTTGTCCACATTGGGTGGATCAGAGCATGCGCACATGGCAATCATAAACCAGGCTTAAGTCACCTGAGTAGACTTGTCTCTCCCCATAGGTATCCACCAATTAACGCAAAATAATGCTACTTGATTTGGTGCTTTCATTTCACTCAGGTGACAGAAGAAGCAACACAACAACCCATTTTTATCAGAGGGGTGGGGGGTAGAGTCACAACAGCAGGGGAACTTGAACTTGTGATATCTCTCCTGACCTCTGCGGACAGCGGAGATGATGCCACTGGGAGTGTAGTCTCGAACCCCGAGCCAGGTTCCCGGCTCACCCAGCTTCATGTCCATCAGACGCCTCTCAGCCCCACCAATGTCAAAATCAAACCTAAATCAAACCTGCAAGTAATATTTGTGCCTGTTGATCAGGTCAGTGGTACTTGTGGTTGATGAACTGGCTTTGATGAGAACTGCTTGTTACAATTTGACTTGATTTTATTGCCTTTTGTAATTCATGGGGTATAAATTCCTTAAGCTCCCATGAAGCACTGCTCTCACTGACTGTGTAATACCACCTCGGAAAATCAAGCACAAAATAATTTGGCAATTCTGACCTTTATGAAATAGATTGTGTTTAATGAGGCACGTCTTGGATCAACCAGGACATTAGCACACAATGATAATCCATTAACTTCACTAAAAGCTAAGAAACAAAAACCAAGTGTTACAAAACACAAGTGAATCTAAAGAGACTACTGCAAAGTATGGGGTGAATAGAGGAATTACTTATTTTTAGATACATCCAGTAGTCTTCCTTTCAAGGTTTTGTTGTGTCTGATGGAATTTAGTGTCTTCGCTTCATAAAAACCAAATTACACTCATTTTGACATCAGAACAGTTAACCCAAGTCTAACACCTCCAGTGATAGTCATTTGTATAATATGTGCAGGGAGCCACTTCACTGGATCCAAGCAATTGGGGGGGAAAGTGCCAAATCATTAAGTTATTTAATAGTTCATTGAGTCTCTACAGTTGGCTGGTAATTAAACAACATTCGATCAACGTGAGAAGGGAGAGACAGTGGGTGACATTAAGTAGATGAGATGGTCTCAACCCCAGCAAACTGCCAGGATCAACTGATTGGCAATTAATGTCCCCACCAGCTGCCACTGATGAAACCTGCTGAAATGACTTTGAAAAGCTCAAAGTGTACACAGCAATGACATTGGGGCTCACAGACTCACTTCAGACTCATAGTAGATGAGTTTGTTGCTTTAATGAGGGCCTTAAGAAAGTCTGTCCACTGTGTTGTGATCAATCTCACTGTGAATGCAGAAAACCTATCCACAGGGGTTGCTATTGTAATGACAAAGAATTAGCTCACCATATTGACTCCACCCTCCTGAAACACCTCTAACAAAAGAATCACATCATTTGGGTTTGATAATCACATGTCAATGGGCTGCACGGTGGCGCAACGGGTAGGGCTGAAGCCACACAGCAAGAGAAGGAAGAAGGGAGAAGGTCACCGATTCGAGTCTTTTCTGTTTGGAGTGTGCATGTTCTCCCTGTGCATGTGTGGGTTCTCTCCTAATACTCTAGCTTCCTCCCACAGAAAAAAACCTGCCCACACTAGGTTAATAAAATGATAAAATTAATAATAAAATTAATTCTGAATTCTAAATGTGAGTGTGTGCATTTGTTGTCTCTGTCAGCCCAGCCCTCTCATTGCTGAAGCCAAGTGTTACTTACTCACGCCTGCGATACGGTCAACAAAGTTGCATAATGGTATGAAAAGGTCTTTCTTATAAAAATGACTATGAGGGCAGCAGAAACAATTATGTGGGTGACTTTGCTTTTTTAGGTGTTGCACTTTCTCCTTCTCTGGAAGCCATACACAATGAGCAGCTGAGAAAAATGAAGTAAAAAAAAATTCTCTCTCTCTTCTTTTTTTTTTTTTTTAAATAGAAAAACCCTATTTCAGCCTTTGTCTGTAAAGCTTCATTATAGCTGCTGTTCTTTTTAAGGTTCCTGGCTCTGCAAACTCCTTCCCTCCATAAGTGTTTCTTAGGGATAAGTGGTCCTTGGTCTGGAACAATATGAGACGCATTACAATGCAGTGTATTGTTAGCTGCAGTTTCATTTTTTAAAATGACTTGAGGAGAAGAAATATTTAATGAATTCATCATATTGCTCATCAAATCAACCCATTCATCTACTGCAGACCAGTCTGCAGCAGTTTTGATGCATGTCATTTTTTGTCGTGATTTCATTGTGCACTATCTGAATAGTGAGTCTTCACTCAAAAGACACTTTCAGTGCTTAATTGCAGTCAGGGAGCCATTCTGTCATTGTCTTTTCAGTTTGGAGGGGCGAGGCAAGAGGTGTAGAAGTAGGCTCCAATGATTTTGTGGTAGTATGTAAAATATACCAGAAAACACTTGGCATGCCTCTGAAACACGACAATTATTACATTGTTATACCACAATTACTGTCCACTCTTGCTTTATACACCTCACTTAATATTAACTAGTGTCCTATGGAGAAACAGTGCAGTTTCGTATGCTGTTGAGTTGCATCACCAAAGGCCTGACTGGGTCACTGAACACTGAGTCTATGATAAGGCACCAACTGTGACATCTGAGATGCTTGAGGAAACTCTAGTTTTGCACTCACATACCAAGGAAATTATACTGCAACAACAGGAAAATCCACTGCCCTCAGGCATCGAGAATCCTAAAAGGAGCCAGTGCTAAAGAGCTGAAAAAGATGTTGAATTCTGAGCACAGGATCCGTGTCTCTGCAGGGCTGCTGCTGTATTGATCACAAACAGGGCAGTCCCAGGAAAACTGCTTAAATGTCAAGCTGGTGGGATGCTGTCTGCAAAATATGAAAATCTTCAACTTATCTGTGATTATAATCAAAGCATGCCATCTCATCTGGTGCCTGTAAGCAAAAAAACATGTGGATGGGAATATTACAGACTGAGCAAATGAGCTTCCTGATAGACCTTGATGAAATAGTGAAGTAGTTCCCATTGAACATGCAGTTGACGGATGAAGAAAATGTTTATTTTGCTTCACAAAATTATACAAATCATTTTGAAGCTGGGAAAAACATTAGTACATTTAAAAATAATATCTCCAATTGAAACAGAAATGTTTAAGATGTTTTCACTTTCTAAAATTCTGTACAGTATTTGCAAGTTCTCAAAACTCTTCCTTCACTGCATCATTTCACCTGATCTCCCTGAATAGCCTTGAAGGGCTGCCACACCTGCCACACACAACCAATTTATATTACACAGAGTAACAATAAAAGTTTAGAAAACAACAGGTGCATGCAAAGTCTTTTCTTTTTTCTAATTTCTGAACCCTCCAAAGATTCTTTGAGGAATTTGAAGCTCTTCATAAAACAGAATGAATGTGATGTTAATGTCTTTTTGTCACAAGCTGCTTACATTAAGGCTAGGGGACTAACAAAACATCATATTCAATCTGGGCATCAGACCACATGACCACTTCTGTTCCTCCAGAGTCCAATCGTTATGCTCCCTCACAAACTGAAGCCTTTTTTTCTGGTTTGCCGTACTGATTAGTGGTTTTTCTAAGGCTACACAGCTGTTATATCTCAATTCTTGAGTGCATTGTGTGTGTGTGTGTGTTTGTGTGGAAATGTTCTTACTTTCACTATTAAGCATACTCCTGAGTTCCACTGTTGTTTTTCTTTGATGTGACAGGGCCAAACGTTTAAGTGATCACGGATCATTCAAGATATTTTTCCCGCCACAACTCTTCCTGGAGGACAATGGTTCCCCACCATCTCTCCAGTTTTTAATAATGTGTTTGACCCTTCTTGAACAGACTAACTTGCCACGGCCACAGGATGTGTCTTTTGCCAAGGTTGTTCAAGAAGTGAGAAGTTACTCATTACATCAACTGGGGTTGAATAACTTGTAATCAGCTGAAAGATAATGCAGTAATTGTCCAACAGGAGGCTTGTACCTGTATGCTTAGTTAAATCAAGGGGTTGAATTATTTTTTTTTGGCCAGGCTTTGTAATATCAATATTTTTAATGTCACTGTAGCTTACAAGGTGAGCGTAAACTGGAAGCTGGTGGGCAACTCAGCAGCTGCTGCCTGTTGACAGTAGCAACAGTCCAGATGTCGAAATTAAAAAATTTAAACAACCACTGTTACAATGAAATAACTCTGAAGAGAATACAAAATATAAAGGAACATCATTACAAGCAGAAGCCTCTGGTATAAAAATATGAAGTCAAGTGGAAGTCCTAAAAACCACTGTTCCTCAGATTCTTCTTGAGACTGGCTGCAGAAACAGTGGACCCAAATACATACAATTCAAAAACCCCTGTAGCTGTCTGTAAAGAGACTATAGGCCTCCAGACTGCCTCATCCGAACCCAAACAAAGTGAGCTTGGTTTTTTAATATGGCTCCCAGTGACTGTTGACGTCAAAGCTCTGTATCAGACACCAACTGGTGACATCGCTGGTGCTACATCCATATTATATGGTCTATGATTGTGTGCCACATTAATATTTCAAACCTTTTACCCTGAATAAAGTGTTTGTGGTTCTGATTACTGCCTCCTCCCTATCATGCAGGAAGGGATGCCGTCACTGGATGTGGATGTTGGTCACAATTCTATGATGGGCTAATGTAACAAACAAAGCACCAACGACTTTCCACTTGTGCTCAACTCAGTCATGATTCAAGTTGGGGACAATGTTGTGAACTTTTGATGTTAACTGGAATGATAATACATTTCATTGAAAAAGCATTTTCTTTTGAACGTGCAAAGATGCTTCAGAGTAGGGCTGGGGGATATATCGAATATACTTAATATATTGTGGGTTGTTGCACGTAGGATGTATGAAATGACTATATCGCGACCATCGAGTATAAATTGCCAGGTAAATGTTTTAAGACGTCAGTATGTAATTTTCTTCAGTTGCGTTTCTTTCACTCTCTGCTGCAGCTCCTCCCACTAAACATCTCACTCCCTCGCCCATCCTGAAAACTCTCCTGCGCATGCGTGTTTCTGTGTTGGGAGACGAGAGAAAAGACGCTGCTTTGTCACCTGTGTGAATCATTTCATTATCAAAAATATCGAGGTATTGATTTTGGGCCATATCGTGCAGCCCTACTTCAGAGAGGATAAAAACAGCACAAAAATAATAATGAAACATAACAAAAACAAAACAAAACCATTAAATACACTTAAGAGCAGGAAGACGTTGATCTCTTCGTTAACTCTGGTGAGCCTTTTGAAAGCTTAGATTCTTCACATTTCAGTCACTGAATTTGACAGTTTTTTCCACCAACAAAACTTAATTAGTGAAAGAATCACTCTGATGGCGATCACAACAACTGGGACATTCTGCCTCTCTTGGGGTCCTTAAGGACAGGTAATTTAGGGTTAAAGGTGCGGAAAGAATAACAATCCTCAGCATTTTAAGTGGGCATTCGCTGACCCTGGTCGTCAGGCTCGGGCCCTTGTTAGAGACTTTGTCACTTCTGAATACAGTAGGCCATAGTAATCATTTAAAGGTTAAACCAACAGTGCTTATGTAACTGTATATGCTGTGATGCTGAAAATACGATTGAAATTTGTCAATTAGGGTGAAGAAGCACGGTCACAATCAGACAGATGGCTTTCGTCACCTGTCTGCTTAAATAATAAAAGAGGAAACTTGAAAAAGAAGAGTGTGAAGAGTGAAGACAGTGCTGTATAAACTCTTCCAAGTCAAATCCAAAAATGATTTTCACTCTCATAGTCACTTCTGCCTCTTTGATCTTCACCCGCCTAGTTGAAAGAGAACTCAGCCAAAAAGAAAAAAGTCATCTTCCATCAGCTGAAAAGAAAACAGTTCCCAGATGGCAGACAGTAGATCTAGCAGGAGCTCTCGCAGACAGCGACCTCCTTTCCCCTCCACAGACACAGACACACACATACATACACACACACACGCACACACACACTTTTTTGTTTGTTGGACTCCTTACCTGCGAGCCATTAAGAGCCATTGGGCTGAGGAAGGGTAATCAGAGATCTTTTGGGATGAGAGAGGTGGGGGACATCAGCTAAGAAGAGAGCCGGCCATCTCTGGTGGTAGATGAGGAGAGGTTGGAGTCAGGCTGCCCTAAAGTCTGTCTGTGTTCACTTCAAAGGAGAGAACGAGGTGGGATGGTGAGTGAAGGAGCATGCTCAGAGGAAGACCATATTGCCTCAGCCCCCCCCCCACCCGGCCATGCTGAACTCTTCTAATACATTTAACATTTTCAAGGAGAAAAATCAATACCCACAGGAGGTGACTTCCGTCTGTTCCTATTAGCTGCTACGAAATTGCGAAGATCATGTGGGCAGTACGAAATGGAACACTGACAGTTTGTGTTGTTTGCAGGTTATACAGCGAAGATGTGTTGCTGAAAATGAATTCGTCTTCTTAAAAAAAAAGAAACGTAAACTCAAACTTCCTACCTCCTTTTTAAGCTAAAGCAGACTGTGTGCAAGCAGATGACATCAAACCCCCTGTGCCAGTCTTTCATTTACACTGGCAGTAACTTGGACGAAACAACTGATTGAGTTTGACTGGAAACAACCACACACAAAACAGCTGGACCAGGTTTCTCTCTAGACTTTCACGGCAGGCGCAACTGAAGACTGAGCTTGAAGATAGAGAGTTATCCCAGCTTTACTGTAGAGGTACAAATGGAGCAGAATTTGTGTGGAAGTTGTCCGAGGATGTTTATCCACCATTCAAACTATCCTGTGTTTCATTCTTGTGTTAATTTTTGTCTTCCATCCTCATCCAGGGAGATAAGCCACAGTTCTATGGGTAATAAACTTCTTGATTATGTTACATAAAGTAGACAAAGAGACTTCTAGATCTCTGGAGATTGGTCTTGTATCTTTGATATATTTATATTTCTCAAAAATTTTGCGTCTTAAGTCCTCAGACACTCCTCAGCTCTTCTATCTCTTCTCCATTCTTGGTGTGACACACAAAGACTCACAACACAAAGGTTGCGTCAACTTTTACACATTCTAACTGGTGTCAGGTGTGATTTCTATATTACCAGCACCTGTTACTCACCACAGCTGAGTTTAAACAAGAATCACCTGCTTAAAATTAAATGATTTACCCACAATTCTACAATGGTGCCAATAATTTTGTCCCTTTCTGCCCATTTTTTTTTTATTTTGTGTAAAATTGTGTCAATTTTAGCTTTTTTCTTCATTTTTTGTGTGTTTTTCCAATGCACATCAAGGAAATAAACACATTCATACCAACAACATTTGTAATTGCAACAATTTGTTGAAGAAATTGTGTATTTTCTGGAAAAAGTTCCAGGGGTGCCAATGCTTCTGTCCATGACTGTTACAAAAGACACAAATATTTTTGATGAATATGATATTTAACTGATTGTGAAATGTGTGCCTCAGAACAACAAAGATTAAATAAACAAAGAAGGGGTCCTGAAGCAGCATTTACATAGTACCACTATTAGCAGGAAAGGACACTGTATGTTATGACTGAAAACTCCACAAATTGTTCACCAATGCTCTTATGTAAGTGGCCTGAACTTTAAACAATTTGTTCAATGCACAATCCAGTCTACACAAACAGATTATTTTCAACAAAGTTGCTGTATTGCATTTTGTTTGTGTGAAGTAACAGCACCAAAGGGCAGAAGAGCGGAGCTGAGCTGGGCATACAGTGTGTGGTGAAGCAGCCAGAGACATTAGGGTTACTATAGGGTTACTGCATCTGTTCTGCCTCTGTGAGCTCTATCCTCAAACTTAGCAAAGAAACTCTGAGACATGCCCATTTGCAGTTGATTGAATCACTCTTTTGGAAAACTAAATGTCATGGCTCCAGCAGGCACATGAAGAGATGTAGTGGTTTCACTTCAGTAAGGAGCTTGTGTATACACAGTCCCTATGTATCACATACAGGTAATGTGTAAGAGAACAGCAGAGACACAGAGCAGGGGTGAGCTTTAGCATGCTCAAACAACATTTTCAACGCTCAGGCAAAACAAGCATCCATATTCTTTGACTTGATATCAAGAGTGAATGTGTGAAGACTGATCTATATTTAGTCATGCAAATGTGGGGATTAAAACTTCAGGCAAAGCTGGGAAGAGGGAAAGCGCTTTCTGCTAAATTAGTCATTCCCTGAAAATGCTTTTGCAAGCACGTGTGTGTACGCACACTCACAGAAGTGCTGAAACTAAGATTTATTTTTTGTTGTTGGTCTCTAACAGAACAAAATGTTAAATCTCCTCAACAAAGTGTCTGATGTTGAGAACAAACTGCAGATCTCCTGACTTACCACATTTTGTTTAGAAGACACCCAGCATGAGAGTGAACTCTGGTTATGAAAAACATCTCTCCACCAACAAAAAAAAGCCCCAATCCTCTATCAGTGGAGGCACTGAAGCCCCCCCCAAAAAAGCTCATTTGTGTTTTTTCCTTGATGTGTTTCCTTTAAAGGTGAGCAATTTGTTCCATTCCCAGACACTCTCTAATTGGATTGTAAATCTTTGGTGACAATTATTCATACGACCTGCTCCAGAGGTGCTAATGAGCAACTATTTTAGCTTGATGACATCACCACAAATCACCTCTGGCGACTCTGGGCCCCAGGTTTGAACTGTTTTGAGTGTCTTGCAGTTGTTAGAGGAAATAAGCTCTCATTTTGATGTTTTCCCTGGTGGGCCTTCTCCATTTCAAGTTTGTTCAACAAAGGATAAGACTAATAAATCTTAAAATGTGTTTCAGCTCTATTTGTCTCTGTGCTCTTTTACAAATTCTGGAGTCTCACAGCTCCTTTGAATGAAAAGTGAACTTGTCACTGTAAAACATCCAGTCTTTTGCATGTTTTAAGACAAGTCAAGATGAGAGGGTTTTAAATAACATGATGAAAATTGTTTGTACTTTCTGCAGTTCTTTGTCAGTTTCTGGCAATGCACCCAAAAAAATATCATGGGTCTACGTGGAGTATAAAGGTCTAATAAATATTGGTTATTCAGAAAAAGAAGAAGCTATTCCAATGGCAATTTGAGTCACGAGTCTGTCTTCATGTTCACACGTCTCCAGCCAACATAATCAACTGATGATTACGCTTAAAGAATCAATTAATAATGAAAGAAATAATAATAACAATCAAAACATGTTGATTGTTATTGGGTTCAGCCACCAGCAGCCGCACACTGATCCAACCCTTTGGTATTATAAAGATTGGTATGTAAAAGTAACATTAAAAAAAAACAAACAAACAACAAAAAATATTATGTGTAGATGTATTATATGAAGATCATTCTAAATTGAACTGTTCCTTTGATCAGCTAAAGTTCAAGTATAACACTTCTTATAAAATGCTCCATTAAATTACCAGTATTTCTCAGAAGTCAGTGAAAATGTCACAGCAACTGTACTAGACTGGAATGTTTTCAGGCCCTGAGTTTTTTTTATTGTTGTTTGATATCATTTATAAAGACATGGAGACATTACTTACCATTGATAATTGTCTCTGTTAGTACTTTTCATTTATGTGTAACCCTGACTCTTCAAATAAAGAGATGCTCTCCTCAAACTGCTGTTGAGTGGCTCATGTACAGGATTTTAAAAAACACCAGGAGTTTAGTTTGTGAAAACCACTGAATGGGACAAAATTCTTAGTATCTTAGCCCAAGAAATGCAATCTTTGCAACCAAGATTAAAACATTGGACCCTCTGTCAAACAAAGTATCTTTTCAAAAAGGTGTCGATGCCACATCTACTTAGATGGGCGATTATGGCAAAAATTACAACCATGATTAAGTGAACCTTGTACCTTGATTTCAGTTTATTCTGTTCCTAGTTGGTGACATGATGCGGCGTGCTTTGCACCTTACTAACATGGCAGTGAAAATAAACACAAATGTACCCAGAGCAAAGTAAATGAGTGAATAATTCCCATCCTTGGTCTTCTTTTTAAGTCATGTACTTCTGTTTTCTGTTCTTTAGCTGCAACAGTGATCACCCACCAGGACAGCCGACTGACGATCACCCTCTGTGTTTATCTCTTTAAGCTGTTCGATGACACAAGTTACTGTGAGCTCTCATATCTGTGGGATCATTATGCACAAACATTACATGTGTGGTCTAGCGATTCTAATGAAGTTGTCTTGAGAATAGTAATTGTAATGTTAAAAATTGGTGGGAATTGTCATTATGAGTATGCTCTCCTATGATTTCACATGGGTTAAGAGTTAAAAGTTGTCCAGTGTGTAGCCAGCTTTCTCTCTATGCCAACAAACTTCAGGATTGGGGAACTAGACAAGATGCATTTTCTACATTTTACATTTTTATGAGTGTCAATAAAATATGAAGGTTCTGATCTACCAAGATCCAAAATAATGAGCACTAAATTGCATGTGTAAATTAGAAAAATTGCATGTGGGCGTGTCGCAGGTGATCTAAGATAGCATGCACAGTTGATAACAGGTGCAGAACGCCCTATTTAAATGCAGATTTGCGTGCGCTACAGCATGTTTCCATGAAGAGTTTGGGAGAGCAGAGTGACAGTAAATGAAAAATAATGTTTGAAGCTATGGAGTTGGAGGTCTAGGTGGAGGAAATAAAAAAGTAGAGACACAGTCAATATACACGTGCACAAAAAAATCAGCTGTGCAACAGACATCAGCCAGTTTTCTGCGTTCTTCTGATAAAAATGAGACCAAAAGTGACCGGAGCATCATGTTCTCACTTTAATTCTAAAGTCTTAAAAAAAAAAAAAAAAAGCAGCTCAACTTACAATTTGCTGCTGACATTCCCGTAATATGCTCACTCTGGTGGCTCTAAGAAGACAATGACCTCTTTCTTTACCTCAGTCTGCAGCAAAGCTTTTCATCCTCTCTCCACATCTGGATCTCTTGATTTCTGTCCTACCAGAATAACTACTGGACAAAAGCTCTGACACTCCATACACGTCTAATAATCTACATTCAGGAGCAACAAAACATAGATAAACAACGTTGTTTTAACAATTTAATTTAAATTTAACCACTGACATGATCATTCTTTCTGAGACAGCACATCTGTACCAGCCTGTTGTGTTCAGAGAGAGAAAGAAAGAGGAAGACTCGAAATCATGTTATAGGCTCTGTTTTTTGTTTTTTTGGTTTTTTTTAAGCATTATTTAGACTTCATGTGCTAAATATAGACACTGAAATAGCGGCCAAAACAGTTTCAGGTTTGTTCAATCAAATTGCAGGTGCTAAATGATCACATTTGTATCTTTTCCTCCCAGTTGTTTTCCTGTCCAGATAGTCTGCATATGTTCTGCATATTCCTGAAGGCAGACATGGATGGATAAATGAATGGCACATGCTATTTTGCTTGTATGGGGGATGCACACGGTTAGTAAGTCAGCTTTCCACACGCTTTCAAGTTTACACATACATACATTCCTTCATGCAAACCTTAAGTAGATGAGGCCCCAAGTGTGTTATGGAGGTGTGTTATGGAGACTTGACTCAAAGTGTCACTTGGTTATTTCTTATGTAATGTGGCACTCATTATCACCACAAGTATTAAAGAATGGAATGACTGTACAGTCTACTGCCTCACCTGCACCATCTGCCACTCAATTGTTTTGAGTCTGTCCACTCCACAACTGACTAGAAAAGAGCTAACAAGCTATGACTGCATTGCCTGTGCTACGTGACACCATCGTCTTTGACAGGTGCAGGTTTGCAGCAGTGATTAATCACACTATACTAAAATATCTCCCAGGCAGTTGATGGCATGTGATGTCCATCCCATTGATTTGGTCCGTCTGTGATGGCAGTGTTACCATATTCCATTCAATGTATGAGAAGCAAGGGAGCTCTGGGCCTGTCACAGCCGGTGCAGACCAATCAAAGCAGCCTCATGCTAATGTGGCCTGCCAGGCCTCCCTCAGGAGAGAGGCGGGCTCCAGGGAGCACGGAGAAGGACTCATTCTGCCCATGCCATTTCGTCAAACAGGAGAGGAGAACTGTATCTCCAGGTGATCCCAAAAACAGCCAGACAGCGTGTCAGAGAGAGGGAGGCCAAGACAGAGAGAGTAAGACAACTGAGAGAGCGAAAGACATGAGAGAAAGAGAGGAATGCAATAGGTGCTTGGGGAGCAAACATGCATAAAAGTAGAATAAAACTCTCACCATCAGTTTTTCACTCTTTTTTTCCTCTGACTCTTCTCATGACATTTTAGTGAGGCCTTAGAAAACAGTGAATTTATCACCTCTGTTTCAGCATATAAAAATAGATGGCATAGGACATAAATAGAACATGTGTATCAAAAAATGAGGATATCATTTTCAGCTTCTTTTTTGTTTGACGGCATCATTCTAAAGGAACTAGGTTGACTTGTATTGGCTAATGGGTGCACAAAACCCTCAGGCTCTGTGTTAACCATTTTTCCTCCCTGTGCCAGAGGACAGGCTTTCTTAAGAGAAAATCAATCTCAAGAGCTTTTGAAAATTTTAGAGGCGCTGGGCACAAGCGTAGACCCAGTGCATAATGCAAAGTGCAAAGGTCAGTGTTATTTACACCGTATGCAGTTGTCATTTTTATACCTGGTGCTGTAAATAAACATGAACCCATGAGCCCTTAGACTATGTGTGGTAAGACAAACAGGCAGCACTTTGATATATTGAGGATTCAGAAAGCAACAGCAGCATTGGCAATAAATAAACAAACATACAAATAAAGATGTTAAAACATGTAAAAAAAAAATAAAGTGGCATGGTGCTGTTCCACTATTTTACAGATAAGTAAAACAGCATATTATAGAAAACAATGTGTTGACTTTAATTAAAAATACAGGGAAACTCATTATGACCTTGGTAAAGTAAAATAGGTTTTTGTGTGTTGGAGTAACCTAATATTTGTTTTTATTATTGTCTACTTGTAATTGAGTTCAGCCAACTTTAATTATTTACTCAATGCTACCTGATAAATTCTGTTTCATGTTCTCGTGACTTAGAAAGAAGAAACCCCCCCTTTCCCAAAATAAATAAATAAACATAAAAAAACAGGATAAATGGCTTGCTGCTCAAAAAAAGAAAACTGAAGTGAAAAATTGTAATTCAAAATTAAAGTACAAATACATAATTTCTACAGGAATTTTCAGACATTTTTTACTGACACCCTAGACTGCCAGTCTTGATTGTTGACAGTCTACGCCATCTAGCATGGACAGCTCACCACCTTAACTAAACTGAGTTGGTTCACCTCAATAATTGAGAGTAAGGACTAAGTAAACAGACTTATGTCTGCATGTGTCCTTAAAGTTCGGGATACAAGGGTTGCATTGATGTTAAACAAGAGTATCATGCAACAAAAAGAATATATCAGCATGTGAAAATGTGCAGATGTGTTCTGGCAGACAGCTAACAGGATAAAAACAGTTCATATTTAGATTCAAAGCATCAAACTGTGGTTATGATGGCTAATCAAAACATGTTTTACTAATGCTAAACTTAAAGTCAATAAATATAATTCACCTTTTTTTCCTGGCTTTGAGCCCAAAATGACAAAAAGAAACACTTCTTGTTTGTTTTTTTCTTAGATCCAACTCTTTCTCGTTTGGTATGTTCGTAGTGAATGAGCTCTTACCCACTTTCCAGATAAACCTGAGAGCAGCAATCAGATTTAACAAACTAATATAAACCCCAGTCTAAATATATTTGAAATATTTACCCTGCTTAATGCTCTCTCTGACTCATTCCAAGAAACTTCCAGCAGCCCATTTTGTTTTACATTTTATTAATAGCAACATCAGAGTACTAAATGTACAGAGGACGAATTCAATGAGAATCGCATTTACAGTGCTTGCAAATACAGAGCTTAGTACAAGAGTAACCAAATCAAAGTTACTTGGAAATTGAAACGTTTACCAATAACTACAAAAGGAAGAGATGTGGTTCATAAGACACAAAAAAAAGTTTTACAACACTTAGCTGTCACAGAGACAGACTGGAGTCCCTTTGTGTAGTTGTGTTAAATGTGTGAGTGTGTCTGTGTGTGTTTGTATATACTATAGGTTTTATACAAAAGTTAACAGAGGTACTCATTGATATATTAAACACAAATATAAAAAGGTTAAGAGTCACAAAGTACAAACTCTTCATTTTTATGGCGACCACACATTTCAGATCAGGTTCCTTCATGATATGGGTGTGATTGTAAGTCGGCTTTTATGAGCATGCCCCAATGTGAGCCCCATACAGACACACAGAAACCCCAACCCCACCCTACCCACCTTCCTGACTACCCCAAAAAAAGAAAGAAAAAAAAGCTTCCTATAAAACCTCCCCATCCCTGGAAAGTGAGACTGGATGATGAAGTTGATGATTCCATTTTTTTCCCAAAACCTCTGTCCACTCCAGTTTTGATCATTTCACAGAAAACAAGCAATCATCGACACATTCTGCACATTCTGCACATTCTGCTCTTATTCCTCATTTCACTGCCATGCCCTTCATTCTGTGGTCACTTTCTTCTGACAGACATTGCACAGCATCAGAGGCCTTCAATGCAAATCAAATCCCAAAACAGCAGTTTTGGTTCATGCAGCTACTCTGCATCAAGCAGAAAAACAACAGAATAACTGAAATGTTGCAAACAAAGTATTGTTTTTCTTTGAATGTTTCTTTCTTTTCAAGTCTTTGACTTTATTGATGAGCACCAACAGTGACAGTGCCTTAGCTCTTGTACATAGAAAAGTAAAAACATGACCCAAGAGGAGAGCCACAGCCCTCCACTTTAGATACAGTAAGCGCACAGTATGTGATTTTGTGAAACGATGGGGAGAAACAAAATGAGGAGCTACAGATTTCTGACAGTTAAGAATGTATTCAGTAAAGAGTCTTATCCATTTAAATATTTTTTGCCCTTCTTTGTCCTTTCCTTTGACTTCAACTTTACATTCCAAAATGAAGTGTCTGCTTAGTGCTGAGTCTTATCGTCCTCTCTGAGAAACCTGCTATCATTTCTTTTGAAAACTTAAAGTTATCACTATGTCAGCATCAAGCAGTGAAACACCTCTGTATGCTTATCACAGAACCTGAGGCCATGATTAACCGGAGTGAGAGCACTGATTATTTTCCATCCGTGAATACTTTTGATCATCCTTTAAAAAAATGGCCTTGAAGGTTTTCTTCCATCATATAATGCAAAATAAATGTACCTTCACACTTTGCAAGTCTGATGTGCAAACAGGGATCACAGGCCTTGCAAATAGGTGTGTAGTGCAACCTGCATCTTGACAGAAAAATCCATGTTGATTGATAGCTTGTTTGTGCGAAAGGGGGTTTCTGAGGAGACACTTTTACTGTGGAAAAAAGGCATATGTAATCTTTGGTGTCTGTTTGAGATGTTTTCACAACCCCTCCCTTTTCAACTCTCCCTGCTGCCTTTGACGCTTTGATAAAACTTCTGTCCTAGAACATTTTGGGGGTTGATTTGAACTGCTGAAGAGAAATCATCATCCTCCTTCTCAGGTATAAAACAACAGCAGTCACCTGAACTGAACCTATATACTTGGGTTTAAGCTGGCAGCAGGGACTTACAATGAATCCTGACCAAATATTCACGCCCAAAACATTCAGCCCCAATGAGTTAAAGGTTGAAGTTTTGGAGCGCAAATTTTTCTTCATGATCTTTTGTTTGTATGTATTTTATTTCTTGAAAGTTACTGTTAGATGTCGGACTTATTAAAAACACAATGTGTCTTGGAGGTTGAATAATGTAAACAACATCATTACCTTATTGTTTAGGCAGAATGCCTCAATAAGCAGCTTGCTGAGTTTTGTCCATTTAAGGTGTTTTTAGACATGGGGAGTTATTTGTGACAAAAACAGATCAATCGCTTGAACTTTGACTGCCCTGCAGTCAAGCAAACAGTGCAGGCCACTTGATATGACTCTGACTGAGGTTTGCTGCCTTTCACCAATACCTGAATGCTGAGAAACAGATGCACTGTAGCATGGGAGGCCCAAACAGAAGAAACAGCGTCTACCACATGCTGAAGCTCAACCTGGATGCTGATCAGGTTCTAATTTATTGTACCACCAAGTATTCAATAAATACCATATTAATCTGAATAAAGGACGATCTTGGACCCGACAGATTAAAAAAAAAAAAAAAAAAGCTTTTTCATGAAAAAATCTTGTTTTATCACGAAGAACATGTCTTGAAAATTGTAATAAAAATTGAGTTTTAAAAAAAAGTAGAACAAGTGCAAACTGTTGTGTTTCTCAACTTTGTGATTGTGACCCCATGTGGGGTCACCTGGAGTCCTATTGGAGTAGGACTCAGTTGAAATGTATAGTAATTGATAAAAAAAAGATACTAATAAAAATATTATATTATAAATATTGGTCAATAAAATGTGGCATATAAAGATATTCAAGCTGGCCAGCCGTGATTATGTGACAGCAGAGTTACTGCTATTTGAGATCCTCCATCAACTTGTATAAACACAAGTACCGTGCAGGTACTTTCAAATCTTCACTCTGGCCTGTTTAAGTTGCTTAAGTCTCTCACCCCCTCCCTGAATTACTTTCATGACAGATTGTTAATTCAGTTTTTATTTTCAGCCTTAAATGGTCACTTTGTGCTCTAGAGAGAGGGAGAGGAGGAGGGGGAGAGAGAGAGAGAGAGAGAGAGAGAGAGAGAGAGAGAGAGAGAGAGAAGCTGTTCAAAGCCTAGTACCAGAAAAAAAGTTGTCCCCACTTTTTCAAAGGAGATTTCTCGGGCAAAAACATCGTCTTCTATTCAGAACAATATGGTTATACCTACAGTAATCCAGTTCGGTTTTTCAGCAGTGGTTAATGCACCTGAATGTCAACACTGTTTGGGGTTTTATGCGGTGAAGACTTAAAGCGTCCTTCTTTCTAAATAAAAAGTGCAAAGATGAACTAAAGCACACATTTTTTGTACGTGTGTGCATTAAACAAAATAAACAATTATTTCATGAGCATCAAGTCGTATCCCTCACTTCTTAAATTGGTTAATGGACCTTTAAGGGATAAGTAAATAAAGTCAGCCACTCTGCACTGATTGCATACTTTTTCAACTTGACACATTCAGAAAGCGAGAATCACGAGGAGCCTTGGTTGTGTTGAATGCAAAAGGCCAAGGCCCCCCAACAGCAACCAAACCAATGCCATCTGTAGAAAACATTGAAGACACCTGGAATGGTAGAATTACACCCTGTCTGCTCATAACCTTACCCCTTTTTTATTCTGGTAATGGAAAAATGAACAGGACTTTGTGTTAAAATGATGTATCTGAACGGACGGTTTGACGTTTCTCAAACAGCCATGAAAACATCAGAACACAGGATGTGATTCCAACTTCTCTCTGATCCACTCAGCACTAAGTTACCGTCAGACACTTTCCCTGATAAACACTCTCCAGTCTCTGAGCTACTGCAGCGTCTACTAAAGTATTATACTGGTTAGCTGAATATATAATACAAGTACAGCTTCAAAGTGCAGGTAGGAAGCTTGGCACAAGGTTAATTTTGTGTTTTAAAAGAAATACTGTTTTACACATGTAAACAAAGACACTATTCCCAACCTAGTTAAACCTTCCCAAAAATGAGAGGTCTTGAAAAACACACCTGTACACAAATAGAAGCAAATATATAGAAAATACATTTACATGTGTATAATATACAGTAAGTTTTCATAACCCTCTGACTAGTAAGATAACACTCTTCTTTCAAAAAAATATATATATATGTCAAAGAAGCAACTCCACAGCCTGACACACACGAGAGGCTGAGTTGGTATGGGTCATTCATGAGAGTGGTTTCCTCTTGTGAAAGGGCAAATCAGAAATTTTGCACCACAGTGTTTATTCCTCGGTGTTTTGACACCTCCATAATGGCTCACATTTACAAATTATGATCTTTGTGGGACAACCTTTTCTCTCAAGTCTTTTTGACCGTGAGCCCAAAAACACCTGTAAGCCAAATACCAATGGTGACACCCATCAAAACGCCCTTTTCCATCTATACATATTGCTGTCTACAGCCAACAACATTTACAATTGCAGAGTTGAACTTGTGCTTTGTACAAACCCCACAGCACAATAAAAGGTAGATTCATAGGCGGCTTTCTCACAAGCTTCATAGCACAAAGGTTATCTGGCTTCCAGAGATTGAGGTTGAAAGCAAAATCATTGGTGCTAAAATTCACTTGAATCATTTTACAATGTTCTCTTGCCGATAGAGTTTTCTTGCCTTGACAAAAGAGATACTTTCAACCAATCTGGCACCACTTTTTTTCTCTTCATCCCCTTACCTCAGGAATTATAGATGCCCATTTCTACCAGTTAAAAAAAAAAAGAACTCTTGGCTTTGTTCCCACTTTTTTTGCCTATTTTAAGTCAAATTTTTGATATAAACAGCCAAACTTGTGGGGTGAGAAGTCAAAGCGATGACATGGAAAGACAAAATTTAAGATTCCATGTCAACATTTCAAGATTGATCCAAATTATGAAATACAGAGTACGGTTTTTGAGATAAGTAGTCAAAATTTTGAGGCAAAAAGCTTTACTTTTGAGAAAGAAGGTCAAAAGTCCGGACGACAAAGTCAAATTATGAGGGAAAAAAAGTCATAATTGTGGCAAAAGAAGTCAAACTCTTGAAACAAGATGTCAAAATTTTGAGGAAAAAAGTCAAAGTTATGGGTTAAATTAAATCACGTTATGAAAAGTTAAAATTGTGAGATAAATATAAAAATTCAAATATTAGAAATCAAAATTAGGGATAAAAGTTGAAATACTGCAATACAAAGTCAAAAATATCAGATATTGAAACCTTAATTCTGTGGAAAAAAGTAAAACTTTTGATTATTATTATTTTTTTTTTTTTTTATTATGAGATGAGAAGTTGAAACATTGAAATAAAAGGTCAAAATTACAAGATAAATCAAATTACAAGTACGGAGAAATGTTGAACCTTATCCCAAAATTTGTTTTTAATGTCTCAGAGTTTTGACCTTATTTGGGAAAAAAGAAAAAATCTCTACAAAGCCAAATGTACAACTTTTTTTTTTTTTAGACTGGTGGAAATTGGCTCCTTGACAGGGATACAATGACATTGTATGAGTGTTAAAGAAAATTGGAATCCATCCTCAAAAGTCTGCTGTCTTAGGCAGAATCCAATCGTTTTGATTGTGCACAACTGCCATTTCTTGGCTGTGATAGCTGAAAGTCTGATATGCTCGTGATATTGTCCTCAAGTATTGAGAAGATCTGGCCCTTGAGAGAGCTCGCTAACACTTAGTACACATTTAATGACGGAACTCCTCCCTGCTTGATTCTTGGATGAAAAATACACATTGGAATAAAATCGAAATGCCTTTTGCAGTTCCTCATTCCCATGTATTTGTTTTTTTTTTCATGCTCCTAAATTCAGGAGAAATTCTGGAGTCCACCTTCTCAATCATGTTCGACATTTCAGTTTAAAAACTATTTATCAAAAATGAGCAGGGATATTTTACTCTGTTTAAATTTGTAGATTATATTTATTCAAACTCTTACAGAAACAATTCATATTTCTGACTAAATCAGTTCCAGCCTTTCGGTGTCCAAGCTCAGATCAAAATCCATCAGTAGAATCTTTTTCCTTCACTGCTAGAGCTCGACAGACCTGAGGCAGTATGAATGTCCTGTCCAGCTCTATGCACGTTGCCCTTACTCAGTCTAAGCAGGAACTTGCTCGTGGGATGTGTTGCAGCAAGTGATCTTGCGCTACAGTACCCTTTTGTTTCTCATGTCATTAAGTGAATCAGGTGCAAATCCTTCATAATAAGTAACTGGAGTGCCAGTAGACTGACTTTGCACCATTCACGTTCCAGTGATTTTCTTATTAATAATCTCAGTTTGGATTAGAGTATAAATTAAAGCTGGGGTAGGCAGATTAAGAGAAGCTATTAAGGACAGGATTTGAATACCTAACCACAACAATAGAAGAGCAAATGTAAACAAATGTTGGTGAACTGCCTAATACTATGGGGAAGGAGAGGGGATGTGTGGAGGAGTGCTCTTATTGTTGTCAGCCTTTAATCAAGAACCACATTGCACACCTGAGCAGTGCCTGTAGTTCTATAACTGCCACAGTAGGTTTCAACACTGCTGCCAAGCTTTGGGTTTGCCTTTATTTATTGCCTTCAATAATTGTACATTTTCTCCTAAATTTCATGCCTGTGGTGTAGTATACATGTGTGGACATTTGACTCTCCACTGATCATTCACAGTATGTTTTGCAGAGAGTTCTATGAGGTATGATTGGCAAACAACCTGTTCTCTTAATATGTTCTGTAACATTACGCTGCAGCAGCAGTGAGCTGAGCCCAGGCAGCACATCTGGGGTGAGCTGTGTGGCTGCTCTGACATGCATATTGTCAAAATGCATGTCAACATGCACATTGAAATGACAAGCAAGAGACTCTGTGACACACCGGCTGCTCCGCTGTGCAATGTGGATCAGGCTTAACCAAACAACCTATTTCTGTTCTTACTCTAGTGTGAGACTCACTGGCTAGTTTGAAGTTATGAGAAACTGCCTGTGTGCACACTTAGCATGGCCATACGGCATGCAAGCAAACAGGTACTATAGGCAGATAAACCAGGAGGTAGATCATTTCATGCAGGTTGAATGAAATGATCAAACAGGCTTCTTACAGCACTTGAAAACCACCCAGTGGATTTTTAATTTAAAAAAAAAATTGATAAGATACAAAGAGAATTTTACAAATAGCTAAAAATGCTTCTCAAGAGTATATTGCCTACCCTAGCTTTAACAGTGCTAAATCCTCAGTGCTTTAGACCTTTACTGTAAGGTCTGTGGTTGACTCTTTTGTTTAAAAAAATAGACATACCTATTCTGTTTTCAAAATGGGACCCATAGAAACAATTTTCTAAAATCAATATTTCAATAAAGCATACACCGTTTCTTTTTTCCACCTTCCCAGACTAACAGAATAGTGCTTGGTATAAATATCTTTTACACTCTTTTATAGCACATTTCTTAAAACTATTTCAAAACATATTCAAATACATTTGTCACATTTTTATCGTTCACATTTCTTTAAAAAAGAAAAGAAAATTATGTAGTTGAAGTCAATACAGGGTTAATATAGCACTCATTAAGTCCATAAGTTGTGGTTGTATCTTCCTGCTGTCCATGTTGTGGCACATAGTGGCATTATTGGCACATTGTTCAGAAATACAGTTCATCTTCCACCCACAGTAGCTCTGTGGATTCCTTTTTTCAATGTCAAGTTTTCATCTTGAGACCTATTTGAAGTCCACAGTCTTGTCGCCCTCATCCTGTAAATATACCTATATATACTCTAGAACTAAATGACTGTACGTTCCTGGAAATATGGAGTGGCAGCGATGTGGCTGCTCTGCTTGTCATCTCTAAAAAAATAAATATCTTAACCAGTGTCCAAAGAGTGATCAAACTATTTTACAAAAGACGTTGTTTGTGTTTCTTGTTTCCAACTGGATCCTGTGGAGATGTGGAGAAAAAGCTGAATTACTTCTTGTACACAGGTTAAAATCGGACTAAATCATTGATGCTAAGAAAATGAGTATATAGCTTCTGTCCAAAAAAAAAAAAAGGAAAAAAAACTGCAGCTTGGGCCTAAACTAAAAGAAAATGGCTTTGCTGCACTAAATTCTGTGTTAAGTCCTGCTGTTCCATGCAGTTAAGCCCCGGAAACACATTTAATTTGAGGCATAATGATAAGGGATCTTAAAACTGCAGCATTGGGAGCATGCAGCGGAGAGCTGAAATGACTGAAACTAATGTGTGTCCTGATAACAGCCGGCCACTGTCCTCTCACTACACTACCTGAAGGAAATGTGTTTCTTCAAAAATCTGGGTCAGAGGCTGACGTTTACACTTCTCTTCAGTGTCCAGCAACAACACTGTGGGGCCAGAGCATTTGTTCAACTTTCACACTTCGTATCACAGATGCGGGCTGGTAATGTGTGAATCAACCATGCAAAAAAACGTACACATCATATATTAAGTAACTCAAAGACAGATGTGAATATCACAGGAAAATGTGTTTAAAAACATAGAGCAGGAGGTAAGGAAATTTGAATTTGGTAGAATACTTCACAGTTCTCACAATGTTTCTTCGCAATAGATCTTATACTGTTGGGAAACCAAGTTATTGTATTATTTTTTGATGGTGCCATATTTGTAAGGATCTGCACTTTTGGGATGAGCAGCGGGGCCGAGTATGTGAGATCATAGCCCTGAATATTTTTCAGATCATGCCCCTGGATGCAGAGTTTTATCTTGATACCTCTATGCATTGAAATAGCCTCGGTTGAAGACGAGCCTCATTTATTCCAATGCCCCACACCATCACACTGCCTCCACTAAAAGATGTTACTCCGTCAGAGCAGCAATAAGCATAGTGCTCTCTGTGCCTTGTTCACACTTTAGCCTTCATTATCAAACGTGCATACAACTGAAAATAGGTGTACCCTTATATCCACACTCAAATCCCACACCAGGTCTCAGTTCGTGTATGCAAGTTTCATGTCGGACCAGAGCCCAGTGCAGTGAGGAAAATCCAATCTATTGAGGAGAATTGTTGGATCATATAAGTGCAGTGAGTTTTCAGACAAGCTAACAGAGATTCACAGATTACCATTTGGAGAGTTAAATTAGATTTGATGCCAAGAATGTATCTAACATTTCACTCTTCTTCTACCAATTTCAGGAACATATCACGTTTGAAAAAGCAGCAGGAGCTGTCAGCTGATTTCTTTGTGTAACAATTGTGTGGTTCCTTTAACATTTTACTTTGAAAATTAAAGAGGCCTGTATCACTTAAAACACTATCATCATATGAATCTGAACTGTGTGTAAAAACATGGACAATTTAATGACAAAAGAGATTCATTTACATGAGATCACAACCTACTGACTCAGAATCATCGCAACACCCTGGTCTCACAAGCACAAATAACTCACTTCTTGGTCAGGCTACAAAATAACCTCAAACAAAGTTAAGGGATCAGTTGATAAATTATTACACTCCCTCTTAAGTCTGTGACGTATTCCTACTGGAGTCTGACTGCAGCTTCTTTCAGAGTTGACAAACACTTTAACAGCATTCGTTCCATGTTTTTGGATCTGAATAGAAATAATCAATGATATAAGGGCCTCTAATAGTAAGATACTACTGATGAATCCATGTGTTAAATGCATTAAACTCTGCTGTAGTTTGGTTTGTTTGTCACATTCATGTTGCTGATTGCTGCAGTTATTTTCTTGCAGTTGTGGTTTTTCTGACTCTCTTTTCCACAACACAGCTCTGTTTCTCTCTACCTCTGTCACTATAGAGTTGATCTCCAGGACAGAAAAGTCTCTTTTTTACGTAGTGCATTCCTTGTTGTTGATGGGTAAGACCAGCTAAACTTTGAATATATATATATATATATATATGTAGAGAGAGAGAGAGAGAGAGAGAGATCATTATATGATCTTGCCCACAACGTGATTGGCCCTGGTTGGCACGTTTCATATATCACAACTTTGCCGTAAGCTCTTTTGTACACCCAAATCTGCAACAATTTCCATGCATGTTTGATAAATAAGGGCCATCGACCTACATGAGCCAACTATCAGAATCTAAGACATGGTAGGCAGAATCTGGTCTGATTGTCTATCATAAAATTCCTCAGCATGTTGGAGTACCTGTGCAAGTGTTGCCAACCCCACTGCACATGGGCTTGACAGTGAGAGCAGCCCCATGAGGCTGGAGATTGGATATGTATAGTCTGTTTTCAAATTGTGAAGAGAGTCAGCAGTATTTTCCTGCAAACCTTGACTGCAAATCTCCAGAAAACAGCCTACAGCTCTTGAGTGACGGGTTGAGGAGACAATCAACTTTGGTTGTTTTCTTGGCTGCCTGTCACTAATACCCCCAGTTATATGGAACTTTGCCCTCAGTTTGGAGATGATATCAGGGTTCGCTCCAAATAATGCCTCAACGTCAACTTGAAGTTGCCGTTTTGTGTAGGCCTTATCCAGATCAGTCAATCCTGGCATGTAAACTCTTGGAGTAGACACCTACTGAGCACTGTTGCATGGCCCTGTTTACAGGTGATGACAATCAGGTGCATATCAGGCAGTGACTGGGGTGACCAGAGGATCAAAACAGCAACAGAAGGATAAGCTCTTTGGCACTGGCAGAGATAATTTGGTAAAATTTTTGTGGGCACTACATAATCTGCTCTGCTGCCCATGTGCCCACAAATGTGGCATCATGTCAAAAGGAAACAAATGGGCTGTCTGATGCTACAAGATTTATGGCCAATATGCATTGTAACAACAGAGATTTTAATCTACCAAACACAGTTCCTCACTTTTAGTGGTGAGTTTATATAACCATAAAAGCAAAATTCATTAGTTAAAAGAATGGCTTTAATATTGATTTACTCCCATGTCCAAACTGTTTGTCTCCCTGAACTAGACTTTTAAGTCCTTTCTCTTCACTGTGCAAAAGATGCCAGTGTAATTGTGTTGGATATTACAAACATATGCCAGGTTTCCTTCTATTCCCAAAGTGGGGCAGGTGGCCAAGGCTCATACACTGATTTGTAACAGAACAAAGAACACAGTACCCACCAGAATGTGAAAAGAGGAAGTCTCCTCCACCCACAGGAAGTCAACAAAGCTCTCAGCTTGTCAACACGAGATCTCAAACCACTTTTCTGACACAAAGGCCACAGGAATCAGCTGTCTTTCAGTGGGGGAGGGCCTGTGGAACAAAGGACAACAGGGAAGAATTTCAAGTAGAGCTTTGATCTGTTTAGTTGATTTATTATTTACTTTACAGACAGGCAGTATGTTTCAGTTTCAGGTTCAAATTATTTCTTCTTCTTGTGGTGTTCTTTGGTCAAAAATAGATTGGATCAGCCGAACACCACACAAGGGTTAAGTTTGCAACCAGTTTCTGCTGTGCACTTAATCAATAATTATTTCATCACCTCGGTCCCCTTGTTCTCTTTCACTGCCATTCATTTATTCTTCAGTTCCTTCACTCTGCTCTTACATAAGAGGCATCCTCTTTCATCACAGGTAGCTCAAAAATGCTTTCAAGTGAAAATAGGTGTGTAGACCAGTGTGTGCCTATGTGCCAAAGAACAAACAAACAAAAACATAACAGACTCTAATTTTGTCTCTGTAGCTGCTTTTTGTTTGTTGTTTAACATTTTTATTTCAGGCATAAATATCAAATGTGTAATATTTTTACAACAGGCCCTTAGATGGATAATGCACTTTCAAGGGGAACTATATGGGATGGCAAAATATTTGATAACACTCTTTTGTGTCAGGATGCAAAATTAAAAACACAAGAGCATTTTTTTAATACACACATGATATGATTTAAGGGTACTCTCTCTTATGTTTGTATTTCTCCTGTGCAGGCCAAAATACTTGTCCTCTCCTTAGATTATCACAATAAGGACATAAACATCCACCCACATCCGGGTGGCTGGAGCCTATCCCAGCTGTTGTTGGGCCAAAGGCGGGGTACACCCTGGACTGGTTGCCAGTCAATTGCAAGGCTGAAAATAGAGAAAAACAACCCTTCACGTATACACTCACACCTACGGGCAATTTAGAATAATCAATTAACCTCACATGGGCATGGATTTGGTCTGTGGGAGGAAGCCAGAGTACCTGGTGAGAACCCACACAGGTAGAACATGCAAACTCCACACAGAAAGGCCACCCTGCCCTAATGAGGAATCGAAAGTGCACCACCGTGCAGCCCAGGACAATGATTCTTCAATCTAGGGATGCACCAAATATTGGGCCACTGAAAATCTCCTGTCAAAAATGGCTCAAAAGTGCATTTTTACAGCTTTTGGCCGAACAGAGTAAGAGTAAGACAGACACATTGCTTTGGCAATGGGACTTAGTGGTAAAATTAATACTTGTCAGTCCATGCAGGATTGATTCGCTGATTTCATGGCGGATTTTTTGTTTTAGGGTAGATGGAGACATGCCTTCTTTTATGCCTGTGCAGAACTGCTAATGTACATTTTTCAAACGTGCCTCCTCAACAACACAGTGCATTGCTGGTTAGTAGCAAGGTTAGGATAAGTGTTGCATTCAATGTATGCAATAATGTTGGAATTTTTGCAATAATCTGTCAGTTTAAGTTAAAGATGTTTTTACTGCTGAACCCAAGTCACAATCCCCCCCAGCTCCTTTCAGGCTGCTGAAATAATAGGGCTGACATAAGTCATGTGGTACAGCATCATACAGTTACTTTAATCTTATCTGTTATGTTTTGATGCCACAAAATTGATCAACTTGAACAGTGGTTGTTTTCTGATCTGTGCTGTATTTGCAGTTCAGGGCCACCTTTCACTATCATCCCCTCCATTTGGGGTTTCTGTTTCATCCTGTCTTTATGAAAATATTACCAAGTTTCCGATTCTCAGCTTTTCAGTGCCACCCCTGCTCTTCTTACTTTCCATTTTCCTATGTTTGTACGTGATCCTCTGACTGACACTCTAGCACGTGCACAGACATGTTGTCAAGGTAACAGTCGGCAATATATGTGGGAAAAAAAGGAGCAGCTAGTGCAGGCAGCCTCGAGACTGCCTCAGAAACTTTCTGTTTCAGCCTTTACTGAAACAACATGGCTGAAACAGAAAGTTTTGATGACGCGGGCAAAAACCACAGCCAGCACGCGGGTAGAGATGAGATGAGGGCGTTGTGGTGATGTGCCCTGAGAGCGCTAAAAAAAGTTATTTTCTGTTTCTTATGGTGGTTGTAAAATGAACTGACCCTCTGTCCACTTTATGGAGTGTTCTCATCTGTGTGTGTGTGTGTGTGTGCCGTGGCTAATCTGGAGGATCTGGTCAATTCCAGGTGGGACGGTCAGATTTGGGGCCTCAAGGGCCGACGTCTAGTCATAAGACTGGGCGGAAATATAGCAGAGAAGCTGCTGAGGCAGTCTAAAGGCTGCCTGCACTAGCTGCTCCTTTTTTTCACATACATTGCCGACCGTTACCTTGACAACATGTCTGTGCATGTGCTAGAGTGTCAGTCAGAGGATCACGTACAAACATAGGAAAATGGAAAGTAAGAAGAGCAAGGGTGGCACTGAAAAGCTGAGAATCGGAAACTTGGTAACATTTTCATAAAGACAGGATGAAACAGAAACCCCAAATGGAGGGGATGATAGTGAAAGGTGGCCCTGAACTGCAAATACAACACAGATCAGAAAACAACCACTGTTCAAGTTGATCAGTTTTGTGGCATCAAAACATAACAGATAAGATTAAAGTAACTGTATGATGCTGTACCACATGACTTATGTCAGCCCTATTATTTCAGCAGCCTGAAAGGAGCTGGGGGGAGATTGCGACTTGGGTTCGGCAGTAAAAACATCTTTAACTTAAACTGACAGATTATTGCAAAAATTCCAACATTATTGCATACATTGAATGCAACACTTATCCTAACCTTGCTACTAAGCAGCAATGCACTGTGTTGTTGAGGAGGCACGTTTGAAAAATGTACATTAGCAGTTCTGCACAGGCATAAAAAAGGCATGTCTCCATCTACCCTAAAACAAAAAATCCGCCATGAAATCAGCGAATCAATCCTGCATGGACTGACAAGTCCCATTGCCAAAGCAATGTGTGTGTCTTACTCTGAATGCGTTGCGGTGCTAAAATACTGTTTGAAGACACCATGCCCTCTTGGATGTGGCAATACATTAAGAAACATCAAGTGTGTTTTTTATTGTGTCTATTTGTTTTCTTTTAAATGGATGACCTATTTCACTGGCTGCTTAAAATATCCGGCCTAGCACATGTCCTCTGTCTAAAAATCCAGCCCGACTAAATGTTTACTTGAATAGCCCTGACTAGTGTCATGGTCTAAAGTGGGTTGGTCTGAAGTGTGAAACTCCAGGGCCCCCACTCCAACCCTGCTCTGAATTATGGTATGGTATAAATGACTGGGGAAATATTTCTTTTTGGTCTTTCGGTTTCCTCAATTTTGACTATTTTTATTTCAGTACATCCCTATTTAAATCTAATCTAGACTGATCGTAAGGTTTAAGCTATTAGACTCTCATCATATCAGTGATACAAACAGTGGTAGGTCTTTGGCTAGGCCAGCTTACCAGTTTCAGCCCATCCTTTACAAAGAGGAAACAGTCCTGAAACATCTTACCTGTTTCCATTGTAAGCAGTTTTGTACACAGGCGTCTGCTGGATCATCTCATCAGTGTAAATCGGCACGGCAGTCCGAACGCACTCATGTGAGCACTGTAGGCTTTCATTGTAGGCAGTGAATATGTCCACCTTGCTGGGAACCCGAGCTGGGGTGAAGTCGGTCAGGTTTTGGCAACTTTCTTCCTGCTGGTGGATCTTGCGCTGATGGCTATTGTGGCGGCCATTTCCTGACTGCGCACAGCTACAAAAACACGCACCAAAGAGAAGAAACAAACATAAAATCATACCTTGTACCTTTAGTTTGCTATTATAGACATCTATGTGAGTAAAGGAATCTTTCCTACCAGTTTTTAAGGACGAGTGTTGTGATCAAGGCTGCGATAACCATAATGAGAGACACAGTGATTGTGATTATCTGGTGAACTGCCAAGCCTGTAGAAAGAAAAGATAAAAGTAAGAGGGTGTAATTACAGTCACTTGAAGGACGATTGCTTTCACACCTGTTGTTCGCATTGCAGAGCCACACATTCCTCTTGTCTTTTGTCTTCTGTACAGTAAAAACACATTGCACTCTACAAAGCCTAGAGGGCAGCTCACTTGACTACCCTGATCAATTTTGCTCTCCAGTAAATAATGATGACATGCTCAGCCACTGCTTTTCATACTTGACGCATGAAACGAATAATTCCATAGCAGCACGGGTATCAGCAAGAGATAAGCCAGCCCAATAAGTCCTCAGATGTTGTTCTTTCAAATGAAACCAAAATTCATTCATTACTTCAAACTGTAAAATATGCTGAGTGAGCTTGTACAGTGGGCTCAGTGTTGTAGTGTTGGCCATTTGACCCTCAACTGATAGTTTACATGCCAAAGTAAACTTGGGCAGGGCCCTTTGTGTGTTCACAGATGCAGAAACGCCTTACACAAGTACAGTTCATTCACCATTTACAACACCTCTCAACCTCCCATTTTTTTATTTTTCACATTAAATTGATCCCTTAATACCTAAACCTACACAGAAATACCTGAAGTGCTTCAATAATATTTTCTCACATGAGAGTACACCAGTACATTTTGCCTGAGGCTTAGATTATAACTTTAACTGACTGAGAACAAATTACTTGATACAGTAGATCAAAAACTATTAGATCAAATGTGGTCCTGGTAGGTAGTGTGGATGCTTTGAAAATAAAGTCTGTTAATAAATGCAGGCTGGAGGAATGAGGATACTCTAGAGCTCTGGCAACTGCTGCTTCATGCTAATGTTGAGAAAGACTGATTCATTGTTTTAATAACTCCTGTCTTCAAATGTTCAAGACTCACATAAAAAGACAAATGGTTTATATAAATAAATATAAAATGCAGCAGTAGTGCAAACACAACTAATGTCTTGCCTTACTTAATTGTTCACAAAAAAAAGGAATGTGTTTTTTTAGGTTTTCAGATAACAACTCCACTCTGGCCCTTAGTATATTTTATGACAATTCTGAATTATGTTTTGTCAGGTCTAAAGAGGGGAGGTGTTTTTGGACTACAAAAGGACCACGTGAACCTCTCACTACATCAAAATAAAAACTTGTGAGTCTAGTTTAAGATTACTATGTGATTTGAAGATTGTGAACAAAAATAAGGACGAGACTGAAGGTTGATCCTTTTTACCCCCTTCAAGGCTTTTGTTTGGTCTTCAAGTCTGTATGAGAAAAAAAAAGTTATTTCCTCGATTTTTCTGTTACCATCTGATCTTTGGTACATTTAAAATATAAAGTAATGGCTTCTTTAGAGCTTTCACAAGTAAAAGAGCTGCTTTCTGATCAGTCAAAAACAATTAGCAGATGTGTTGTAGAGAATATTCAACAACTGTGCAATTCATGATCTGTTGCTGTATTCTGTTTCACCATTAATAAGAGTTTCAAATGAACTTTTCACCTAAAAATGAAGAAGAGATGCTGTTTTAATTTATTGTTTTATATTGCATTATATTGTATTGCTTGTTTTATATCTGTTTTAGTCCTCTTTTAATGCACTTATTCTTGTAAGATGACCTTGAGTGCCATGAAAGGCGCCCTTAAATAAAATGTATTATTATTATTATTATTATTATTATTATTATTATTATTATTATTTGAAGAAAATGGTCTGGCAGAGTTTAATCTTGTTTATCTTATAACACCCTACCGTCAGATAAGTGTGAACTCATATAAGAGTGGATAAATCAAAGTAGTGTTGTCTTTTGCCCAAAAGCCAAGAAAGCAAACAACCTCTGTCTAATCATAACTTTAACTCAGCACTGAGCTTTAGCACTGCAAGCTATTTCATTACACATTCACATGACTTGTGAAGACTCCAGAGCATCTAGGTTAAAGCCTAATTCGACTAAGCAAGCAATAAATTTGGAGTTTTTCTAAAATTAGAAACTGCACAGTTTTTGCTGATGCCCTCCGACATAACAAGCTTCCAGATATGGAAGTGCATCAAAGCGTGCCTGCTTGCTGTATTTGTTCTGAATGAGTAAATTACAAAAGCATTTTTCTTGTTTAGATTACTAAGAGTTGTGTGCTGATCTCTCACTTTTGCCAGAGGAAAAAATAAAACTGCAGTTCATGTCTAGAATAAGGATTAGTAAGTCTGTAAAAAATGTGCTGTTTTTTTTAAGTGTTGTGTGTGTATGACATAAGGCATCTAAAACAAGATGACACACTGGGGTGGGTGACCTGCAACAGGAAGAAAAAACAAAGACTAAAAAGAAAAGTGGTGGTCATGAAAATGCAGAAATGTAACTTAATCACATCACTTCACTGTCAGTCAGCTGCCCAGGTGCAATCTAAAGTAATTTGTCTGTGGATTGTTCCAAAGAGAGTGCTGCCCCGTCATTTTGGAAAAGCACATGACTGCTCCTACTCCTGCCTGCTTCTTGGACAGCCTCCTCCTGGATAATAAACTTCCACTGGCAGCCCCATGCAGAAGGCAGGCCAGGTCAACCTTGGATTAATGATATCTCTGGCTGTCGCTGGAAAAGCTTTACCTTTGCGGTCCAATCAAAGTCTCTTCCACAGCAAATGCAGATTAACTTATCTGACAAGTACTTTGCATTTCTCTCATATCCTCCGTCTATCCTCCCTCTCTTTTATCTGCCTGTCTCTGGCTGGGTGTCAGGACTGCTAAGTTAAAACAGTCTGTCACATTTTAACACAGGTCAAACTTCAAACATGATAGAGTGTGCTTCTGACATTAATCATTTTCTTGGGTCTTGAAATTGTTTTATATCATTCATGACATTATTATATAGGAAATCTAACATCAGCAGTTTTTGGATCAGAAGCCTCACTTAAGCATATTTTTCTTCTTCCAGGAGAAGAAAACCCCAAACTACCTTGTACATAGGTTACTGGTTTTTCAGTTTTAGGAGAATGTAGACTTTAGTTTGAGCTGGACCATATTTTTATTTTACACAAAGCTTTGTTTAACTATTTTTCATTATGCTCTTATGTATTGCACTGCTGGCTTGAACTGCTGTGGGCTATTACTTATTGAGCTGAAGAGTGTGATATCTTTGTATATTTTATTTCTTTTTTCAGTGGCCCAGCCTTCACCACTATCAATCTAGTTGGCTTTTCAGCTGACATCATAAACAGACAAAGCAGCGATGCATGTGGTTGTAAGCTGCTGGTGACATAGTTACTAGTGCATTTTCCCGGGCCATAATTTGTTAGTGGAACTGTGCCCGCAGGAATTGTACTACAGCGCCTTTCTAGTCTTTCTGACCACTCAAAGAGCTTTTACACCGCTGGTCACATTCACCCAATCACACCACATTCAGGCTTGATATGCTGCTACGGTTACAATACGAGCTAATCCCATTCATGCAGTTTCACACACCACTTAACAAAAAGTGGGAACAGTCTGTGATTTATTGTCTTGCTCAAGGACACTCCAGCATGTGCCCCTGTCCCTGAATATGTGTGTATTAGGAGTGTCTTTGGAAATTTGTGACTATGCTTGGCACAAAGAAAAAAGACATCTGGGTTTTCAAAATTCAGTCAGGAACGGTGGTCATCGATCTTACCTATTTATCCCAAAATTGAAATATAGTTTAAGCAATGTACTGTATTTTGGTAAAAGTGTATAAAACTATAATAAGCAATAAATTCTGGAAATTTTAACACTTGCTTATGGTCCTTACAGTCGAATGCTTCCACTTAGAGCAACTCACTTTTTCTGGCTGAGGGTCACTGTCAACGGTCTGTTGCTGAGCCACGTTCTCTGCACTCATGGCTGCAATAATTGTTAAGTAGCAGCTAAACAAATGCATTCTGGGTAAAGCTTGTGAGCTGAAGCTCTGGTAAACAGCTGGGAGGGGGTAAGGTGAGTTTAGAGGCTGTACCTAGAATGCCTTTGTGAGTTGCATCCCAACAGTTATTGTAACCATGAGTGAGGAGGACACAGTCCATATGAGACGCTGCTGTACGAGTACATGTGGGGAGGGCAGTGGTTGTCTACAGTTCTCCACACTGATAGTCAGATATGACAGTCACGCAGAATTCACACCAGTATGACAGTGTACCAAGCTTCAGAGACATCCTGGGTTAACTGAGCAACCTGCTTGGCTTTCTAGGGAGTGTGTGGTGAAATCCCCCCCAATATGGGTGAGTACAGTTATGCTCAAAAGACTACATAGCCTAGCAGAAATTATGATTTTTTTAGGCTTTTTTCAGAGTATATGAATGATATCACAAAAAGCTTTCTTTCACTCATGGTCAGTGGTTGGGTGTGTTTTATCTTTTTTAATCATAATGACAACAGAAAGTACCAAAATGACCCTGATCAAAAGTTTCCCTCCCCCAGTTCTTAGTACCATGTATTTCCCCCTTTAACATCAATGACAGCTTGAAGTCTTTTGTGCTCGTTGTAGACGAGGGTCTTTATTTTCTCAGATGGTAAAACTGACCATTCTTCTTGGCAAAAAGCCTCCAGTACCTGTAAATTCTTGGGCTGTCTTCTCTCCAGAGTGGCTCAATGATATTGAGGTCAGGAGACTGAGATGACCACTCCAGAACCTTCATTTTATTCTGCTGTAGCCAATGGCAGATCGACTTGGCGTTGTGTTTTGGATCATTGTCACGTTGGAACGTCCATGTATGTTCCATGCACAGGTTCTGGTGAGGAGTGTAAATTTTCCTCCAGTATTGTCTGATAACATGCTGCATTCATCTTACCATTAATTCTGACCATTTTTTCCTGAGCCTTTGTAGCTCACACATCCCCAAAACATCAGGAGGAAGAGGGGTGTCTGTTTCTTTTTGCAGAACTGATCACTATAACTTTGTGGTCTCTAAATGCCCTGTTTTATGACCTGACTATGAACGTTTATAGTCAGGTCATACGACTCATTTATCAACCCCTGTTTGCAAGGGTAAATAAAGAGTAACTTTAAGCTGTCATCTGGAACTAAATATGTATAAATTTCCCCAGTACAGCTCTTAAATGAAACAAACGAACCCAAGAGGGTAAGTTCTTGCAACAAAAACACCAAAATTAGGGCCATTATATCCTCATTTTCCAGACAGTACATTCAAGGGTGCAGGGATAATAGAGCATTTAATGACATGGGTGACAAATGTGAGTGCAGAGGCTAGTTTTATTTTCATCTAAGAGCTGCCAGACAGAGGCAGAGAAATTTGGCCTGACGGTCTTAGACTCATTGTGTCCTGACAGTCACTTTGAAAGAGTACCTTTGGCAGTCACCTTGCTTTATACATACCCAGATAGGTTTTGTGTGGTCAGACCTCTGCTGTGGCTGAGAGGAATAGAGAGGAGAGGAGATCAAAAATGAGGATAAAGAGGGGAGGGGACGGCTAGCTTCTGACCCCATTGGCTACAGGATTTGAGCCCCCATCACTGCTCCCAGCAAGAAATAAATGAGATTTGAGCCTTCATGGCCATAACAGTTTGATGAACATGTCAAAGAAAAACATAGGGGGTAAATTAAATTTCTCCTGGCTGCCTGCTATTAATACAGACCTCCAGCATGGACACAAAAGAACGGTCTAGAAATAAGGCGACATCTGATTTGAAGCACATATCAAATCCAATATATTCTTCTTTTTTTAGACCTATTTTGGTCTTCCTCTTCAACCATCATGTCAGGTCACCTTTGCTTGAGTACTGCTCAAAGTTTCTGAATGTTCTTGTTGCCAATTTATCCTTTATGCTAAAGTTTTGTGGAGTCTCTGATCATATGACTCAAAGCACTAGCGCGTCTTACACAGTGTAGTGTTTTACAGTGTAGTGTTTCACACAGCCATGCTACAGTTTAAGCTCATCCACTTTGCACTGGCTTTATTGTACAAACCAGGCTGATTGGTATAGAACACTATATCAACTATAAACAGGCATGCTGTCTTGTATCAGGGATCATAGGAAGGCTAGCAGCCTCTAACATAACCCTACTATCAGTTCAACACATTAACCGACATTAATGACTACTTAGTAGCTTCAATAACAGTAAGACTAACAATAGCATACACTAATGAACTAAATCTGTGAAACACTGAGGGGAAAAAACTCTCAAGTAGGGCTGGGGGATACAGCCAAAAGAATAATACACTTATACTTATTTTAAACCCAGATTATAAAAATTGAATTAAAGTATCAGCCACCAGATTCAATATATTTATAGCAACAATCATCCACCCAGACTGCGGTTTTCTCCCAGGTAGGCTTTCTTTTTTCAATGTGAACATTTTGTATTCTGATTTGGGTAAAGATACTAAAGCTGCTGTATAACATTGGATGCATAGAAAGCATTTGACTCCATTGAATGACCTTATTTATTTGAAACCCTGAAAAGATTCATATTTGTTTCTGTGGACTTGATTAAAATGATAAATCATACTCCTCAGTTTTAAAAACCAATACACTATCGGTGTCCTTTAATCTATACTTGTGTGTGAGACAGGAAGCTTGTCTGTTCTCTTTAGTATTTTATATTGCTTTAGAGCCCTTAGCAATTGGGATAAGAAACCATTCGTATCTAAAGGGGATCTCAGCTGAATATTTTGTTACACTTTATGCAGATGATCTACTTATCACTTTAACGAATCCTAAAGTCTGTATCCCTTATCTTCTTAAATGTGTTGAAATTTTCAGTAAGATCCCGGGCTTGACTATAAATTGGCAAAGGAGTGAACTTAGGTTCATTGGGGAGAACACAGCTTTACATGATTGTCCTTTTAAGATTGCTCATGATTACATCACACATTTGTGCATGAAAATATCAAAAAACTCCTAAGTTTCTTTTTCAAATTAAATATGTTACATTGTCTAGACAGGATAAATTGCTGCATAGAATACTCAGGGACCTTACCCCTATCTATGATTGGCAGAGTTAATGCCATCAAAATGGTTTCTCTACCAAAATTCTTGGGTCTTTTTCAAAATGTACCCATCTGTATCTCAGCAGATTTTTTCAAGAGGTTTGAGACAACTATTTGAGACTTTATTTGGGGTTTTAAAAAGCACAGACTTTCAAAGAAACATCTATTCAGGTCAACTCTGGAAGGGGGTTTGAGTCTTCCAGTGCTCTCAGACTAATACTGGGCTGCTCATGCTAGGGCAGTGGCATTCTGGCAACTGGGTTCCCTTGACCATGTGTCGCTATCTTCCTTACTCTTTAAAAAATGTCCCCAAAAATGATTTAAATAAGTCATAATCTGGTTGTCATAAATTCTTTGAAAATTTTTGGCCAAATTAGGAAAACTTTAAAAATTCCTGCAATCTCAATACGCACACCAATTTCCCGTAACCATGCCTTTGCCCCAGCATTGTTGGATGATACTTTTGTTTTGCTGCTTAAAAAAGGATTAAAGTGTATTTGTGATTTTTATTTGGATAACACATTTGCATCTTTTGGATGAATAACTCTAAAGTATAATTTACCCCATTCACAGGTAATTTGATTCGATGCAGCTTCAGCACTTTGTAAGAGAAAGAATACCCAATTTTGAGTCAACCTGCAAGTCACACCCTTTCTTAGAATTATTTTCCCTTTCACCAGAGAGCAAGAAGCTTATCACCAAAATTGTGAATTATTTTTCAGAGGCTTCATGTTAAGGCCAAGGCTGTATGAGTGTTTGTTTTTCAGTGTTGCTGTGGTTTATTTTTTTAGGCCTCGAAGGGGAGTGCAATGTTGGGATCAGGGATTGGCTGGGTCAGCTGCCCCAGCCATTGGCTTGTCTGCTTCCAGTCGCCACGGCCATTGGCTGATGGGGAAGAACAAAAGAGCTGCAAAGGCAGGAAGAAGCGGGGAACTGACGGCAGCGGGCTCACCAGCGAAATCGGCCACACTCTCCGCCACCAACCATCCCTGGTAGTGTTCGTTTGGTTTTTTGTATTTTGGTTTAAGAGATAGAATTTCTGTGGAGGTAAATTAAGTTTCCTGTTTTTGACGTTTTTTCTTTGTTATTTTCTGTAATGTTCAATTTTCCTTGTCCTTTTATTTTCGTTAACAGCTACAATAAAACATTCTTTACCAATTTAAATATCTTTATTTAAATAAATATGATTCTGTCATTTTCGTTTTGTTGTTGGCTTGGGACGGGGAGAGTGGCTGTCGTGATTTTCTTCTTTTGTTGCTTCTTTGTATTGCCCACCTGCTCCCCTAGGCAGGTGCGTAACACTTCAGGATCCACTAATTGTGTTAAGAAGGCTTTGGCAAGAGAAATAAATGCTAATATCCCATATTCAAAGTTTCTCGATTAATAGCAGGCACAGGTTAATTCAGTTCAAAATTACTCACTGTTTCCATTATTCTCAAGTCATGCTCCATAAGTTTTAAAGTTCTGTGTCTCCATTATGTGATAAATGTAAGTCAAAAGATGGTACTTTGTTGCATTTATTTTGGGATTGTCAATTAATTTATCAGTTTTGGTCTAAGGTCTTTTTTGTTCTTCCCTGGGGTTTTTCAGAAGCCTCTTCTCCCTGACAGAAACTTGGCTCTCTTTAGAGCTTCAGAGGACTCTGTATCGCTTCCTTCACATATCCAAACAGCTCTCATGATGGGCATGGTAATAGGAAAAAAACATTTTGAAAGACTGGAAGACTCCAGCTTCACCATGTCTCAGAAACTGGCTGCAGGAGTTTGTCTCAGTGATACACATGGAGAAATTGTGAATTAACCATGTGAAATGAAAATATAAATGGGAAGATCTTGTGATCCCTTTGTGCAATACTTCGAACAGCCTCAACGCCATCTGTACATGTATAGATTTACGTATCTTATTACAATTTTGATTATTTTTGTTTCTCATTTATGGATGATGTATAATGATTGTTCCCTTTTTCTGCCCTATTTCATTTTAAAACTCATTAATTATGGTCCCCCTAGATGAAGCATTAACACATGGATGATGTATAATGATTGTGTCTTTGGCACAGGGTTAAGATACAATTTTTGCAATGAGTACCTCCTCTCTGGTTGTGTGTGTGTGTGTGTGTGTGTGTGTGTGTGTGTGTGTGTGTGTGTGCATTGTTGTGTGCTCTGGGGCAGGCTGTGGGATTGCTTCTTTCTTTTTTTGTGTTTGTATTGTAATGTTATAAAAATAATAATAATAATAATAATAATAATAATAATAATAATAAAGAACAATAAACTGATGATACACTATTTTAATATCTGATCTTGATCATTTTCACGATATACATTGTTTTTGAACTTCCGGTTTTAAGCATCTGTACTGAAAACTCAAGAAACTAGAGATTAGTTCAATGTTTTATAAGCATACAAAGCAAATATCAAAGCAGATTAAATTAGATGAAGATAGAAAAATGGAAGAAAAATGCCTCTGTATCCCCCTGTAGGAAGATATAAAATAACATAGTGAACTGGTGTACAGTCCCAAGTATTCTTTCAGGTATGCAACACCCAAAATAAAGAAATTGCCTCCTCAGGGGATAAAGAAGGCACCTTGCAAAAAACATCATTACCAAAAATAAATTGCACCTACTTCTCTGGCAACTAACAAACAGAAATGGAGCAGGAAAAGGTCGACTCTGATCAATTACATGTGCTCACAGCTGATCACTGTAAACGATCTGAAATCTATCACTGTCACTAAACGTTTTAATAATAATGATCATAACATAGAATAATGTGTAATAATCATATATCATATTATAGAATAAAAACCATCATGTATTATATAATGTAACAATTACCATCATGTAATCCCCCAGCCCTACTCTTGAGGTCTAATTCACAAAGTAAGTTACCACAAATGTTAAAAAAAAACAAAAAAAACACAAACCTCACTCAGCTTCAGACTGATTTCTTCACTATTATCATAATAATCATAATAATAGTGACTACAAAGTAATACTGCTAATCACTTTTTTAACAGATAACTTTTTTTTTGGTCATCTAGAGATAAAAATTTCTCTTGACCCCCTTCGAGTTGGAGTGAAACAATGCTCACCAACAATATGGCAAAGTTAGCTCTTTGCAGATGGTTAATACCTTGCTCTAACTTGGCAGAACTGTAAGTGCCAGTGTTAGTCAATTAAATACTTTTGTCAATAAAGCCCATCTTCATAGAAAATACCCTTATCTATTTCTGTTTTGCTTGAGACCAATGCAAACTTAAAACTTAACACATTTATGCAAACACCACTTGTGCACAAAGAGGCTTTTTGCGCTGCAGAGCAGTTCAAGGCGTATTTTTTGTCTTTGACACATGCTTTGAGAAATAGACATTGTCTTTTTGGCTCATTTACACATATTTAGCACACACTAAAGCGGTGAAATCCTTTTGTAATTCAGGCTCTGAATGTTTTGTCCAATCAATAAACGTCTGCTGTAAAATGATGTTTAAAAAAAAAAAAAAAAAAAAAGTCAAATTTATTGATGGCGTCTTTCACAGAAGACTCTGCCTCAGTATATTCATTTACTTGAAGACTGCATGTGCCACTAAGTGCTGTACATGCTCAAAAGGCTAGAATGGAGCTATATTGGAGAAATGCAATCTACCATTTTTCATAGTAGCCATTCTCTCTTGTCATGCAGAGACAGCAGAGCACAGGCTTAAATGGCTTCATAACAGCATAATGACGACCGAAGTGATCGAGTGTGCTATAACCCTGTGACAGAAACAAAGTATAACCGATGCTAACAATGAAGGGGAGAAGAGGAACAAGACGTGTACTTTTAATAATGTGGCATGTCAAAATCTCTTTTGTGAAATCACAAAAAAGGAGACAGACAAACAGCCTAATGATGAAGAAGGTACAATTTACAAGGGCTTTATGTTTCTCAGAACAGGAGACAGAAGCCTGAGATGTGAAGTCCTGAGTTTCAGTTGGTAATTCTGGGACATTTAGTCTGTAGTATTCCTTGGAACTTGCTTTTCAAGTATGCTGCTCATGCTGTCTTGGATACTCAAAACTAGAGATGCTCAATAATATCTAACTTAGATATTGTTGGTCAAATTAGTTTCAAAATAAAATTAGGTAGTCATCTGTATCAGGTCTTTAATAACCCATGTCTGTTTTGTAGGCTTTAGCATTTCTGAGTCTGCATGAACACAGCATGAGGCGTTTACAGGCACACTTGATGATGTGTAACTGTTCAGCACTGTTGCCCACGTCATTGACGAGAAGGAAAATCGCAAACATTGTGACAATTCTGAGATGCTCGTTTTACACAAAAAAATCCTCCTCACACATGAGGACATGGGGGAAAGAAACAGGCCAGTCATATCAACCAGTCAGCTTCGGTCAATCAACATTTTGATATTTTGATTTTATTGGCACTTTTTTGTTACTCATATGAAAGAGCAGGGTGGATTGAGACTCATTTATAATCAGATGTTTGGATACTTGCCAAGTTATGACCAGTCACTCATTCATTGAACTTAGAATAAAAGAGGACAATCTTTGTTTACTTCTCTGGACTGAAGTTATGCAATCTCCTTGTTTTGATATTGTTTGTAGTGTTTAAAGCAAAATGATTCAAAAACACTGAAAAATTATAAATATGGCAGTGCTATATTGGCACTTTCTTTCATAACTTAAGTTGAAGTTGTTCTCTTATTTTGCACAGTGTGTACCTTTGGAAAACCATGTTGCATTTAAGTATACATCCAATCGAGCATCACAATAAAGTTAGACATCATGTTGTCATTCCACAAAAAAGGATACATTGCACTATTATCTCACACTTTTGGTGCCTGCATATATGGTACTGGGTGACATCGGTATCAGAAATCAAGAGTTGGACATATCAGAATTTTGGATACCAGCGCAGAATGCGTGAGAGCTGAATGCGTACAGAATTTTTCTCAATATTGGATCATAAAGAAAAACAGGGTAATAAACACCACTACTAAGTACAGTAGGGTCTCTCTTACAGCAGCCCCTCCTTACTCATGGTAAAAAACGTTAGTTTAAAATTCACAAAGGTATTCTGGGAATTACTAGAAAGCTGTAGCTTTACTAAAATGCTGAGAGGAGCTAAGGGGAATTTCAAGTTGACGTGTATTACTGATTTATTCAGACATAAAATTCAAGCTGAAATACATTTTGCAGTTGAGACAAAGCCAACTAAGTTGAAGTGTTATCACAACAACTTAAGTTTGTCTTATTGACAAAAAAAAAAGAAAAAAAAAAGTGAAAAATCACATTTTACAGTGTAGAGGTCAGCACTTTTAAAAATGTACTTGCGAAAATGTAGGGCTCATAAGTCCCACACCCACAAAATAATAGCTTTAGAGCCTCTGAAACATCCTGGATGGGTCCGTCTTTTGTCAAAATTTGCATTTTACTGAGATTGAGCAACCACTACCCCACATGAAACAAACAAAATACATTACTGCAATATAAAACAAAAAAAACTTGAGATGAAAAGGTCGTTGGGAGGCTTCCATCAAAGGTGAACTGCTGATGGTCAGAAATTGCCAATTAATGGTGTTGTCAAGGTGTCGATCTAGGCTGATTTCCACTTGTCACCAAGCAATCTAAGGCACTAAATTAAGAAGAGGGTGCTTGAAGAGGGAGGGGGAGCAGAGAGAAAGAGGAAGGGAATGTTGAAAAGGGGGAGATCAGAAACAATTACCCAATCTGGCATTTTCTCTCAATGTCAAAGGCATTGCTGCATAATTTATTCAGGTTGGCGGACAAAAATATCCCAAAAAGGGTTCATCAGAGTGTATTGATTGAATGATGGCATCCCTTTAAGGAGGACACTTTTGGCTTATGAACCTGTCTTTTTCTGCTATAAGGAAAAGCTCATCCAAACAGACAAATGACACTATCTGCAGTCTTCAGTGAGCTATAAAATAATTTGACTTAAAAGGGAAGTTCTGTCCTAAAATCTCTGCAATGTCACATTGCTGACTGATAAAAACATTTCTGCAAAGGTTGAGTGAGTAAACAGGTGAACATGCCATATACTTGCTCTAGAAATAAGATGATGTCTGAATGCTGAATGCTCTATCTCTATGTGTGACTTTATCATTGTGAAACATTCAGGAAGCTGTCTGAAAAATAAACTTGAGAGAGTTTAAAAAAGATAGTTCACCTAAACAGTGTCCTGTAATCACTTCTGTGTTTCAGTCAGCATTTGCACTTGTCTCTTTTGCAGTCCATGAAGAAAGAGATGAGCAGCATCTGCTCAGTCTGGCCCCTTCAGATCCTCTTGGCTTTCAGGGAAAAGGGGTTTGACTCTGCGCGCCTGTCACCAGGCATCAACGTTTAAGTCGATTTAACGCTCAAGAAAAGAAGATTCAGTTTTACTCACTTTATTGAGAGTCAGTGCAGAGTGTAATAGCAGCTTTATTGGATTGCCATGGTAACAGTTGGAAAAGTGCTTCTCCCTTCCTCTATTTGTAACTCTTGGTGTTGAAGCTGAGTTACACGCCTCTGTATAGATCTACAGGTCAAAATTCGGCGTTGCAATGAACACTGGGCGTATTGATTGAATTACTGATCCCTGAGACACTTGTCATACATTTTACATGGGTGCACTTGACTATGTAATTTATTCATTTAACTCTTCCACACAAACTTGACAACCTGATTAAAGGAATTGGCAGAAAGATTTCTGTGTTCAAAACAAGCTACTCACACTGTCAACATACACTAACTTTCACCCTACAGCTTTGTATCCCCAGGACTCTCAGATCATCAAACATAACCCAAGCTACCAGCACTGACTTCTACTATCTACAGTTTATATCGTCACATATCTGTAATAGAGCTGACAGCTACATCTGCGTACAGTCACACTGACAGCTGCAGTCATCCAGAACAATCAGTGAGCATCTGGAGGCAACAGAACTATCAGCTCCACCCCTCACCCCTGCTCCAAGTCCTGAGTAATGGCCAGAACGCTGTGAGAGCAGCAGCAAACTCCCACATACAGCATTCCAAAAACACTCAGATGGAGACCTTCAACTAGAACAGGAAGATAGAGCATGAGCTCAATCGGATGTGCAGCATTTAATTTGTGTTGTTGAAGGGCTGGTTGGCTTAATACCAATCACGTTGATTTCATTTTAGAATCCCTGTTGATCTATAAGCAAATAACATGCTATCTTACATATTCATCTTTATCTAAAGAAGACAGCCACAGTCCAGTCATTTGGATAATGTCTCATTAAAGTCTAGTTGTATAAATGACATGTATAAGAAATAAACATTGTTGAAATTCCATGTCACAGCCAAACAAGTATTGTTTCACAGATTCTCCCTTTTTAGTCCAAAGACAAATTTCCCTGTGGAGCAGAAACATCAGAAGAATGTGGAGAGATTTCATTTACAGAAAATGGAATCACTCCTCGTGTCCACTAAAGCTTGAAGTTCTTTTGATTTTCGTTTTTTATACAAGGTGTCCAAAAAGTCTCTTCACAATTTAAAAAATATAAAACAAAGTCAATTGAGGAGATATCTTCATCAGATTTGTTCTCTGTGCTCAGTTGTTACCAAAGTTTTTAATCACGTTACAGTTGTGTATTTCAGGCATCCTTTTGATAAAAGGGGTTGTGTCAAATGAACCCCTGAGAAATGGCCCCTCCACGAGGAAAGGCTCAATGTGTGTTATGGTTTCATGCAGACCCAGTGAGACTATAGGACTAAGTGTGATAGAGATCCACTGTTTGTAAATAGTCCAATAAATTAATTGAGACAGGGTCAGAGTTGGGTAAAGGGAGGAGTGGATGATCAAGAACATCTGGGGGAAACATCAGACGTGTGGGACAAGTTTTTCAGCCCCTACAGAAATAGTTCTATTAAATTAATGAAAGAAAGACTTCAAAATCTCCTCCTCATTTTGTAACATTTTTCACTTACTTGCCTGTTCATTTGCTTTTTATCACTTTTTTACACTGCAAAGAGACTTTATGGACACTTTTTTTCCAGACTGATACCAGTCAAGTACTTCCTTTGGAGTACTCACCAATACCAAGTACTGACACCACAAGTACTTTTGATACATAAAATTTCTGTTAACACCATAACAGGTCATTTTGAACTTTTTTGTCTGAAAAAGACAGCACAGTGACTCTACCATTAATTCTAAACGGCTATCCTTAAATTTATGAATTGTTTGCAATAAATTCTAAATAGTGCAAAATAAAACTAAAAGCTCTCAGGGTTTCAAAATCTAAAAAAAAATGAAGTACAAAATAAAGCAATTCATGTTCAAAGGTGCTAAATTAAAAAAAAAACAACATTAGAAAAAAGCTTTACCTATATGCTGCTCAATCGTCCAATTGAGCTGTCATTGCAATAAATTCATAGTTGGGTTTCAGAAATACTGTCAGAGTGACCGTTTTGTTTTTTGGTTTGTTTTGTTTTTTTGGAAGTAGTTTCATAGTGAGTGCTCCCACCACTCTGCATGCAATAGATGATCTTTTAAGTTTTCCTCTGGCTAGCTTTATCTTGTGTTTTTTAGTTCATTCAGAGACAACAGGAAGATAAACAAAGTCAACTTCACCATATGATTCATGATTTCTGTACTGCTTCGGCTTTGGAGACCTCTGTCTGTAGATTTAGTTCATATGAACTCCAGAACATGCATTTAGAGAGTCATTTCAGAAGTTAATTTAGTTTTACAAAGCAGTTATGTTTACTTTTTTATATACTTATTTACTTATTTATAATAGTGAGTGATGAAAACTGATGTACTTCTTATTTCTTTGTAATTTCAACTAACCACAAAGTTTTGTGCTTTTTGGAAGTACAGAAAAACAAGCCCCTGAGTCTTTCTTGAAGATCTTTGGAACTGCCTTAGGTTGGTGTACCTTAAATTAAGGCCAGTATTGGCCCAATGCTGATACCTGGTATTGACATTTGAGATATATATATATATATATATATGTGTGTGTGTGTGTGTGTGTGTGTGTGTGTGTATTTAAATAGATATAAGCGCAACAGTCTGATCCATAACTGAGGAGGAATGAACACAGCATCGACCAGTGTCAAACCATAAACTGAAATAATAATTTATCTTCCATAACTTACGAAGCAAACACACATAATTTTAGATGATTACCTCTCTTATGCACAAACGCCTCATAGAGCTTAACTAAGTACACCACTGGCTTGCACTTGCACAGCCTACAGTATCCATGAGTCATAGTCATTAAGTCTAAGCAATCTGTTTGTTTCAGGGGTGACTGCACATGGAAATTTTCCAGTTTTTGAGAATCTGGGCTTAGGTAAAAACATTTTTTACCTAAGCTCAGGGTTAGGGTTTTTTTCTGTCTGAAATATGTCTGAAGAATACATGTGAGTGATTGTTTGGTGCAAACTGTTTCAATGTGGACCTGATTTGTCTCATACCCGGTTAATGTAGCAGGCATGGTGTCTATGGTTGGCATTTTCTGAATGAGGTTACTCATATACTGGTTCAGACATGAATGAAGTGAATCTTTAAAAAATGTTGACTGATACACAATCAAGAGATTTTCAGACATTAAATATTCTTAACTGCTGGTTAGACTGGCGAGGGGTGTTAGGTACTTGATTATTTTGCTGTCATTTGTGATGCCTATTTAAACACCGATCGGGCCAAAAGTCTGGTGGAACAGTGAGCATTAGTCACAGCTATCTACTTCATTTAAGTATACAATTAATCCTTTCTCTGTAAAATGTAGGAAAACACGACAGTAGCTTGTGTGCACACTGTAAGTATGATTTCTGGCCTCTTAAATAACTGCTTTTTAATATATCCTTTATATTTACCAAGACACACTTGTATCTGTGTCCCTGCAACAAAATGTGACTCATGGAGGATTGGTGAATGGACTGTGTTTACATAGCACTTTCTCTAGTCTGCAGACCATTTAGAGTGCTTTTACATTACATGTCACATTCACCTATTCAAATCACATTCATACACCGATGGCAGAAGCTGCTAATATGGAATCCTCATCACACAGATTGCACCGCACCAGGGGTTGTTTGGGTTTGAGTGTCTTGCCAATGGACACTTTTGCATTTGAACAGTGGGACCTGGGATAAAGGCCAGAACCTGACAATTGAGACACCATAACTTGCCCACTAAACCACTGCTGCCCCAAGTCAGCTGCCTGTATCTGTTTACTTAGTAGGTTTCAGATAACAGCCATAGCTGATTTTCTTCCAGAAACTACATCAAACTGTTGGTAACCACATTGGTGCAACCAACCTCATGCCTACAAAGTCTGCCCGGAAACTGGGTGTTATGATTGCCACTTAACTCTTAAGGATCAAGTAGCTTTGAGTCGCTCTTCACATCAGGAAGATCAGACCTCATCAATCAGAATATGCCTCACAGCTCCTGGTGCAGGCCCTTGTGTTATCTCGGACTGACCACTGCAACTCTTTACCACCATCTCTTTCTACATCCACCATTAAACCCCTGCAGATGACACAAAATGCAGCAGCACGACTGGTCTTCAACCTTCCAAAAAGAGTACATCGCTGCACTGTTCATCTCCCTTCACTGGCTCCAAGTGACTGCTTGCATCAAATTTAAAACCCTGCGGCTAGTTTACAAGACAATGGCAGAAACGGCTCCTCCCTTCTTTAATGTGCTCATCCAACTCTACAACCCTTCCCGCCCACCATGCTCTGCCAATGAAAGGCATCTGATCCAACCTTTACAGGGTCCTAAGACTGAGTAGATTACTTTCCTCTGTTGCCCCCCAGTGGTGGGATGAACTTGCAAACTCCACTTGACTGTGAAGTCCCCCTGCACCGTGAAGAGATTCAACTCTTTCATGAACACTTTATAACTTAATGATGATGGGTTCGATATAATTAATGATGATGCTGATCCCTGCTTGTGTTCTACCACTTTCTGATGGACGTCACTTTGGATAAAAGTGTCTGTTAAGTGAATCAAATTGAAGGGTGACAGCTCTAATACAAATTTTTGAGTGTTTGATGTAAAAAGGAAAATAACTGCAGATAATAACAATAAAAATAAAATATTTCTCAAAGTTCTCATCAGACATCCATTCAATCACAACATTGTTATTAATCCTTTTATGGCCTTGTGATGGTTTTCTATACTTACTGTCCACTTTGTCTAAATACACATTTCTAAAATTTACGATAAAACCTCTTACTTATTTTGCTTTGGCACCCCCCAATTTTTAACACCAACATACAACACGTGGTTACAACCACAACGTGAAGGAGCACCAGGTCAACTCTACCCGCCTGTTGGGTGTTATTTAAATCCCCAAATGATCAAGTTTTATCTGGACAATGCAGCTCATCCATAAGCAAAAAAGCCTTTGCTACTTATCTTCTGACGGCATTGCACAAGAGGAAAAATTCACCAGGGCAACCATGTCTCTTTCAACAGGTGTTACCTTTTCTCATCCTCTGTGTCTTCAGATATTTTTCACTTTAATTTAGTGGGAGCTGGCCAAGGACTTTTTATCAACCCTACTGTTAGCTGCATAATTTTATGACATTTATATTAATGCACCAAATGGGAAAGCATCAATTAGCATAGTGCTTGTTCCTCAGTTGTTAAACATGACTTATGGTTTATGTCTTCCTGTATGGTCCATTTAAATGCCGTGTTCCTCATAGGCTTAATGAAATGTTAAATCTAATATGCTCCACCAGGAGGTTTGTGTGTCCACAGCTCAGAGGGACAGTCCATAAAAAGCTCATATGCCCATGTACAGTATTTCAGGCAGGATAGACACAGTGCGGTCAAGGAAATTCCTGCTAAAATTCCTCTTTCCAAGCTCCACAATAACATGAAAGATAAGTTGATTATTTATGTAAGAAAGTAACGATATTTCACTCACAAAATCAGTCAATAGAAATAGGAGACAACACACATTTTATGTTTGACATTGTTTGTAGCAAATCAGCTTGTATTTACGAGGTGATGTCACACTTGCTTCCCATATGCAAACACACACCTTGATAGAGGAGCAGCTGCAAATAGGGGCCATGGTTTATGTCATTGGTAGTGGTAGTTACCTTAAATATTTGCTCATTGTACCTTCCAATTTTACCAGCAAATTTAAGTTCCTTAGATAATTCCTGTATCTCAGTCTGTAGCCATATTTGTGATCATAAATGACCAATTCTCTTGAGTTAATCTACCCCTAATAATAGTTTTAAATATTGGCATTAGCTAAGGAAACATGAAAAACAAAAGCCAACCCTCTCTATGCCCACTGTTCATATGTATAGATATATACTCCGTTAGGTTGTAGCAGAAAATCCTCTTCTTTGCCTGTAAAAGGAGCACTCTATCTATGTGCCCTGTCCAACAAGTGCACCTTCAATATGGAAGAAAGAACAAGTGCATAGTCCATTCTACACCAGGTTTAGCAGCTGGTTTTCTATTGTATTCCCCTCTGTGTCTTAAAGATAGCAACACTCCAACTGTTTACCTGCTCACACATTGCCCATCAATCACAACAGGGGTCAACAGATCTTCTGAATATACTACAAGGTACAGTTGAGAACTCAGGGTTTTTAGAGGTCACATAAGGTTTGGCTGAAACCCAAGTAATTAATGAAGTTGTTTGTCCATCTGATAAAAAATGTACCAAGCTAAGCAATATTTAAATGACACAGATCCAAGCTGAAGAAATAAAAATAAGATACGGAAAAAATGTGCAGCGATTTTTCCTTTTTTTATCACTCAAATTAAACACTCAAAGTCAGCCTCTATGAAGAGTAATATCTTATTTCCATAACTTTTTTACCTTGTGTTTCCCCATATGGCTTTGGTGGTTTGACAGTTTCCCCGACGCTAACAGTGGCCTTGGTGGTGCTTTGCCTCTTAGGCTCTGGTGTGGTCACCACAGTGAACGTCCTTTGAGAGAGCCTGGTTGTAGTGCTAGTGGATGTGGCCACCGAAGTAGTTGAGACTCTAGTGGACAGTGTTGCGTTGGGGTCCAGTTTGCTATCGTCATCTATGCTATCTGTCCCTGTGGGTCCCCAGTCGATAAATCCAGCCACTGTTGTAGTCCGGCCCTCCTGAGACTTGTCGTTTTCCCATTTGAGCTGTCTTCTGGCTCTGAGTAACAACCTCATTGTGTTTCCTTTACTCTCGCTAGATAGAGCTGCTGGAGAACCAGCTTGTACAGCCAAAGGATTATTTGTTTCCTTTGGAGAGTATCTCAACTGGCACTCCTTACACGCTGGCCTCCAATGTATTTGACTCTCCACTTTTGGGCCAACCCCTACCCGGGTGTCTTGGGGTGGGGGGATAGAGTTCAGGAGGCGACGCGCCAATGGGCTTACTGTTCTCCAATGAAGCTTGTTGGGCATGTCCCAGAGAAGCTGCCAGCGAGGTCGTGAGCGAGGCACCGATTTGGGAGTGAGTTTGATCCCCAGACCCTGACTGAGGGGGCTGCAGACAGAGAAGTCCAGAGTGAGGTGGGTCATGGCCAGCAGAATCCACACCCGGTGCCCCATACAGCTGCCTGTCCTCATGGCAGATGGACTGCAGAGAGTAGAAAAAGTGAATTAGCAAGCACATTCCAGATGTAGATACATTTTTCAGGATCATTTTAAACCACACAATCCATTCCCCACCTTCTGTTTCATGCCTTTTGAAGAGACTCTCAACTTTATTACCCTGTAGTAGACACCCCCAACTGGTAATTTTGTACCCCCATGATGTCTTAACCTTCTTCTCAGTAAGTTTGACATCATAACACACTTTGTAGAATGTCTCTTTGATAATAATAATAATAATAATAATAATAATAATAATAATAATAATAATAGTGCCAAAGTCTGACACAGAGTGAATTTTATTAAACCTGAAAATTAAAGCATTTGCACTCTGTGCTCACAGTTGTCAGACGTAGCAATGTAGCAGTTTCTTATCAATTCAAGGATGGATACATTGACGTACAAGGTCAGTCCTCGTTTAGCTGATCATCATATTCTGCATTATCTCCCTGAGACCCAAAGTCACCTGATTCCCAAAGGGCAATTTGATTATGCAGTGAAATGATGAGTGGTAACAGGCAATGCTTGCAGAAGACACTGCATGACAAGTATATACCTAAACCCTCCCCCAGAATGATTATTCCATCAATTTATTCAGAAACAGATCATGTCCCAAAATATCCTTTTTTTACTTTATATATCGGATCGTCATCATCATCAAGATTGCAAGGTGATAGATAGTTGGACTATTGAGGACAGGCCTATGCAGAGGACTGATTTTTCAGACAACCTTCAGTGCCCCCTGGGACAAAGCTCCTCATTGATTGCTAAGGGAGAAACCTCATTATGGAATATCTTTCATCTCTGCTGTCCTTGGCCACTTTAAGCCTCCACAGTGGACTAGAGTTGAATGCATCACAGGAGGGGTGACAAATGGAAAAGTGTGAATGGGTTCATCACCTTAGAGAGGTGATGTCTGATGATCATCAAGAGGCATTATTATTAAGTCTCTAACATTGCCAGCAAAGCTGCAGTCACATGTCTTAAGTGTGGTTGGAGAGTGATATGAGACATGTTGCAGTGTTTTAAACAACTAAACTGTAGGGGTTGCAATAAACATTGGAAAGGTTCAAACCCAGTAGCCTGATAATTTATAACTAGTGGAAAAAGTGAAGGTTTTTTGTCATTTCAGGTCCAAGGTTTTTTGCAATATAAAGGCCACAGATGTATACACATATTGTAAGAGACAGAAAGTTGCTCAAGGGTTCCCTTTGTACTTTTATTGAAATTAAAAATAGAAAAAGTTCCGTAAAGACAGTTTACCAGAATGAGGATTTAAAAGATACTGCTTAAATCTTGCAGTCACAGTTTCTTGACTGGCTCTGATACAGACCTTTGAGATAAGATCATACATCACAATCACCCCATTTTAACCATCAAGGGCATCAATAAAACAGAATTTATGGTTGAACATAAAAATAATATGTGAGTAAAAACCTAACAAAGGTGACAATGTTTAGGCCTTGGGGAAGTAAACTTGTTTAAGCTAAAAAAAAAAATAATCAGATCTAGACTGACCTCTCTACCACAGGAATAATCAAGAAAGATAAAGTAACACTGAGCTTGTTACTTTTGAATGAAGGTGCCGATTCTAGTGCTGATTCTAGTTCTGTTCCACTGGTCTAGACAGTTTAGATTTTGTCGTGAACCTGATTTATTTCAACCTAGAACCTAAGTTTCCTTGTTCAGCATTAACACGAAGCCCTGTTTAAATTTTAGCACTCATCAGATAAGCAGTGTAGGAACTAATAGACCTTGAACTTCAACATTTTTGAAGATAATTACTCTGCACAGATCTTATCACAGTCTTCTCAGTTTTCACTTGTGAGTTAAAGAATCAGTCAAGAAAAACTGAAAATATAATTTAAAAAGTCCTATCGATGGAACCATAATGGTGATTTATGTAGCCATAAAATGGGGGGTGACAAGGTCAGTGTAATACTGGCAGTAAAAAGTATGGGTTATGATTCATTTTGTAGTCCTTTGGCTCTAACCTTAGACTGTAATGCTGGCATGTTGCCAGTCAACACACTGGGGTAACTTCATTTTCAGGTCAAACTACTGCATTAACAGAGAAAGAATGTGATACCCCTATAATTTGATAATACTACAAACAGCAATAGAGTAAAAATGTCCTGTAAAATGTTTAATGAGTGAGCTGATTTCTTCAAATACATTTAGGGCCTTTTCTACCAAGGGTTTGCATGTACAAAAACATGTAAAGCTGATTTACTAACCAGGCGCACTGTGGATTGTATCTCTCGTATGGGCAAAATAGCATGTGCGATCCATTCAGCACATCTGTGTTCATGAATACCATTGAGTCATTGGTTTCTCTGTTCTTAAATGTAGATGTTCTGTATGGACAGAAATCCAGATATCCAGACGTGGAGAGAGGATGAAAAGCTTTGCTGTAGACTGAGGTAACGAACGAGTTCATGGCCTTTGTAGAGCTTACAGAGTGAGCACTCTGTGGTAATGTCAGCTGCAAAAGACATGGTGAACTATGTTTCCTTTTTGAACACTTCAGAATTAGAGTTAGATCACAGCTCTTTAGTTACTGTTGTCTCACGAACTCTGCATGTCAATCTGAAATAATATAACTTTGACAGTGCCTAATTAAAGCAGTAATGTCCTTGTGATTAAGTCCAGAATTAATAAGAATCTCATCTGAGTCCTGAACTGTCATTTTTATCATAAAAACACAGAAGACTGGTTGCTCTCTGTTGTGCATCTGATATCCAGTACACATGAGAAGGTTTCTGGTTTCCAGGAGAAAATTATACTTTAATTTCTTCTGCTAATGTCCCTTTTGGGGCTCCGTAAAAAAAAAAAAAAAAACATGAATGAATTTAAACGCTAAGTTATGTTCTGAAACAAACCAAACTGAACTTTGAAAGGAGACAGACAGTAACATGTTTAATCCTCATTTAAATTGAGCGGTCTGCACATGCAATTTAGTACTTCTTATTTGGGATCTTAGTATGAGAGCACTCCGGATGTCTGAGTTACTAAGATAGCCTTGATTTCAAGTGTCATATAACAATATATAATGATATGTGTAAAAAGATAGAGAGACAGGAGGTGGTGTGGGGTGGGGGGGGCTTAATCCCTGTAGCTGAAGAATGACTCTCAAGTATTGGTTGACATTACACTTAATGAAATATTGTTTGGAAATAAACTGCAGATGGCAGATTAAGTGCAGTACTTCCAGTATAAACATGCCAGATTGCATTTTTTGGAGGGAATGACTTTGTGGTATTGTATTTTATGAGCAAATACTTCATCTCTCCATCATTACTGACTTTGGTGAAGTTAAATCTCAACAATATGGCACGAAATCCCCAAAGTATAAATTGTGACGTCTCTTAAATCTGGGCTTATGCTGTTCCTGCCTGATGGTTTTATTAACCCAAAGCATAATATTTACCATGCCTGTGGGGGAAATTTTGATGGATAGAATCTGAAAAAGAAGGAGGAGTTACGGTGGGAGGAATTGATTTTTTTTCACTCTGAATCATGCTATATATACACACGTGCACAAACAGCTCTTTGCAGCAAAACATGCACAGATGGTGAGGGCAAAGTGATGGTTCTGTACCCTCAGTGCAAACCTGAGCAGTTGAGGGTGTCTTGCTCAAGGGAACCCAGACAGCACTCAGGAAATTGACCCCACTACCAGCTTTCAACCCAATGCCCAACCATGGCCCCTAGTTATGGAAGCAACCAGAGATCAACAGAGAGATTTACAGAAATGCTTTTTTCATTTTCAGAATATGGGCGTATAGTTTGACTCAAAATAGAATGATGATTAATTTATCTAATTTGCACTTTTGTCTTCAACTTAAAAATGCATATTATTTGACTAAATTAAAATGAAGGAGAAAATTATATTTGTGTTTCCATTTCCAAAAATTCCTGCTTAATTTGTATCAAAGTTTTTTTTTTTTAATTGCCCTTAATTTCATTTCATTTTCCATTTTTATTTGCCTTACATCAAAAAGTAAAAATCAGTCACCAAGTTTGTGTTACACTCCTACTCTCTTTGTATGGATATTGTATGAAATAATTCAAATGAAAGCAAAAAGGTCTTTTGATTTTTGTTTTCCAGCTTTTATGCTGACCATGCTATGCATCAAGTACAGCAGATGGCAGTGTGCATTATTAACACTGGTGCGAGCCATTAACCCAGCTCAACTCAACTCAACTCAACTCACCTTCTTTAACAAAAAATTTAAAAAACAACAATGTTGGCCAAAGTGCTGTGAGCTGCCCTAAGCTATAAATAATAAACAGCAACATTAGTCACAAAGTCCATACAATGGAGACGGTTGGGCTATGAGTCTGACTCCTGTACAGTCTAGTTTGAAGGAAATAAGCAGGAGACATGGTGAAGTTTGTTGCAGAACATCTACAGGAGGCTGCTGCCGCTTTAGAGTAGCAGGAAGGACAGTCACCACCACCCACCATCCAAACTTCAGTGAATATTACACTTTCTGCTCCCAATCGCCAGGAGGAGGACGGTCATCAGTCGCCTCCTCTATCCATGACCCGTACTTCTCTAAATGCTACCCTTTCAGCAAAGTCTGTCAGCCAAGCCAAGTCCCCATCGACTGAGCTACTGTCACCAAAAAATAAAGCAGGATATTTTGAGCTAAGGATAGACCAATATATCTGCAGGCTGATAGATGCTATTACATAATGTGGCACTACAAAGCCGATACAACTGAAAAACACAAGATTCGGCCTAATTGTTTTCTAGTTAAGATTTCCATTTTGGTAGATTATTACATAACGCACCAAATTCTTATATTTTCCTGATAGAAAAGTGCAACACCTGCATTTTGTAAGAACTGATGAAATATGTAAGAACTTACTACATAATGTGGCAAAGTTTATTACATATTGCATTCAATAATTTTAATCAACCATGCAGTAGATTATCACAAAATGCGGCGTAATTACATATAGTGGTGCTAAAAGCATCAGCCAATACATGGATGGGTTTGCAGATCTTTTTTCCACATCATGATCTACAGACAGGCATCCACAGGCAGCGCTGTGTTGATGAGAGACACCACGGTCCATATGCAAATCATGCCTCATTCCTACCATGCTTGCAGACTGCAGAGTGAGGCAGCTTTAAAACTACACCAAAATATGTTTGATAAAGTTGAACAAAGATGAAGCTGTTCCTGCTGTTTATAAAATATTCTCACTCTCTTTTCTATATTGTTTTAGTATAAAATATAGTTTAATAAATGTAAAATTAAGACCCACAACATTGGTTATATTTTTGTCATTTTTACAATATAAATTGAGGGAGCAAAAGCAGCAACAACCCCAAATGGTTGACCCAAGAAAATCAGCAGCCTATGTCAGTCATCTGCCATGGGTGATGGGAAAAAAATCAGCATCGGCTCTAAAAAATCCATACCAGTCAGTCCCTGTTCTCAGCACATTGCTTTAGTATTTTAAATGCACAGAGCACAGTGGGGAGCTTAAGTTGAGTGACTGTACATGCATTATTTGGCAGTGTTTTGTGACCCAATAAGCCGCTTTCAAGTCCTGGTTTCAGCACTTCATACTGAAGCCTGACACACATGAAATGAAATGACTTGTGAATTGATGCAGCTAACTGTTAATTAGCCTGCCTGTTGGCCTGGTTTGAAGGTCAGCTCTAGGCCTGCTGGAATCAAGATTTCAACCAGGACTCAACAAACATCTAATGAAAGTTGCAGCCAAAGACTCTGCCCCCAAACACAGCAGAGGAAAAGGGAATCTCTATTCATTGCATGTACAATCTTTTCCCACATTAAAAACACAGAAGAACATGATTCTTTATATTACATTTTCCTAGGTTTATACTGATCTATTTGTTCTTTCTATACTATTGAGAGCTATAATGATCTTATTTATGAGTGAGGTAGGTTGGTGTGTGTCTATGTTTGATTTCAACCTCTGCTGCCCTTCATCAAGCTCAAGCAAAGTAGAATTTCAACAGAATACCAGTGATGTAACAGAATATGTAAGATGTGATATTCAGAGCAATATATTTGGATTATACTTCTGGAAAATGCGCTGGAGGAGAGTTCACTGAGCTTGACTTTTCTCTCTCCACAGTGCCAGTTTAAGCTTTACTATATTCAGTAAATCTACTTCCAACTTATTCTGCAGCTCCCTGCAAATGCCACGGTCACAGGGTTAGGATTAGGTTTTGACAGCCAAATGAAATACATGATGTTGAAGAAGCACATTGGTAGCACTCAATTAATGTTTCCTATTTCATTAAAATGCCTGCACATGCCTTCAGCTCTGATCTATACTGCTCAGTGTCAGATGGAGTCATAAATAATGTTTGTTTAATTGATCTAAAATAGGCCTGTAGTCACAATGACTGTCTATCATTGCGCATTTAATGTCCTTGACAAAAGTTAAAAAATAGAAGCGCTGCCACAGTAGTTACATTACATATTTGTTATATTGCCAACACTGAGGATACATTTTTAGGATTTCCTGCCACTTGCCACTCATGGTGCACTGCTGTGCACACAGGGAACATTGGACAAGTAATCCACTGCACACATAACTTAATACCATTCACAGGCCCTTGAAACTGGAAGCCTCACATAACCAACATAATACCTTCAAAAGGCCAAAATGAATGAAGAGCGGCCTTTGAAGTCTATGAAAAAGATTCACAGCATTATCCTGAATTAAATGCTTCAGCAAAGGGTGGGAGCAGTTATTAAAAAAAAAAAGAAAACATTCATACAAGCGGCTCTGCCTTGACGGTACAAATTTCTTTGCATAAGGGGATGTTGTCCACATCCCTCATGTCAGACGGTTGACGTGGGATGTGAGCAAAATCCTCTTATGCAAACAACCTGAATCGTCTTGTTTGAAGGCCCTTTTTGTGGTCTACACTCTTTTAAGATCACTAGGCTTCAAGTGTATTGTTTTTCTCTCTTTTAGGATCTGTAAATTCAACCATAAAAGCAACTGAGTAGTAAGACAGTGGCTGAGGTACTCTGAGTGAAGTATTTCAGAGTCTTTCACTCCAGTTCAACTGTAACTTCAACTGAAGAGTTTGATACATAGACTTGAATGCATCGATGAGCCTTAGTTTAGTCTTTAAACTAATTCACCTGAGCAGATAGCAATGCTCCTTATCTTCAATTAAAATCCACGTAATCTTTCACAAGTCTTTAAAATGTTAAAAAGGGTTTTCTTTGAGTTGGTTTTGTTCATATATTTTTAAAAAGCAACTCTTAGTCCCAGTTAGAATCAAATGAGGACAGACCTCAGCTGCAATGCCAGGTCTCAAAGGCTTAACATTTCATGGAGAGCTTGGTAACAAGAAAATATGATAAAACATCACACATGCAACCCAATCAAAGGTTATCTGTGTGTTGTACGTTGCTTTGGACAAAAGTCTCTGCATTTTGTCCTTTTGTCTCTGCTATATGAAACTGTAGAATTGTAGAACTGTAGGATTTGAAGAGTCTGGCAATAAAGACGTGTAGAGGTTTGTAAGCTAAATCGAAGTTTTAACTGTTTTGGTGAATCTAACTTTTAACTGGGCAATGGCAGAATTGGTCTATATTGGCCCAGAATGCTTCACTATCAGTTTGATTGTAAAAACAGACAAAAAAAAAACGTCTTTGATAGGGATTAAACTATGGATGGTTATTGTAATACAGTACTAATAATTTTATAGCATTCTACTATAATTTAAAGTGACTGTGAGGAGAATCCGTGTGAAGTGAATTGCAGAGACTTTTTTTGGCTGGAGGAGTCACGCAAACTGTCTTGATGCATTTGTTTTGAATGTGAAAGTGGAAGTAGATCAGATTTTCGATTTAACTCTACTTTTCTTTGTTCAAGACAACTTTTCACCAGATACAACACAATAAGATAATGTATTTATCCAAATTCATATAGTCCTGATTTTTGAGACATGACAACAAGCAAACGTTGTAAAGTAGTAGCGTAGTTACGATTAGCTTGGCGACTCACAGCCCAGTGCCCTGACACGTGTCTGTAGATCACAGAATTCATTTTCAGAAGAGAAAAACACAGATCTCTCTTGTCACTGCAAAACTTCTTTGGCTGGCGTGGTGTTGTCATAGAGATTTCATCATTCCGTAAAAAACAATCCAGTGTAGTCCCAGTTGAATAGCAAGGAATTAGCATGAAGAAAAAAACCCTTTTTCATGCTGATAGCCTCATTTTAAATTGAGGATTATGATGGGGTATATATTTAGATATGAGACTTTTCAAGATCACTTAGAAAGTCCTTGCAGTCCCTCTAACAGCCCCTTAACCTATCCAACCAAAAATATTTGAGATGACTTTTAAGCCACAAGAGTCACATGTTTGTTGATTATGGCTCTAAATATTAGCTTCCATTGGCTGGTAAAAATGTCACTAACAACACCAGGAAGAAAACCCACCAAAAGAACTCATACTTCATCAACAGTAAGGAACAATTTCACCCTGAACATATTTTTAATTGTACTTTCATTCAGACTAATTGATACCAATTCCTCCAGTGAATTTTCCGTGTACAAAAAGTAACTTTACAGGGATTTTAGTGTCAACAACATTTTGTTGTGTTTGTTATAAATGTGAAATTGGACAGCGGTTACCTCTGGGTGTAAATAAATGAAACCAAGTAAAAAAGTTGTGCACATCGTCGCTGGGTTCCCAGATCTCTGGATGTAAATAAGTGAAAATAGGTGAAAAATGCACGTTGGGTTAAGTTGATGTGATATTTGTGATATTGTTTTGACTGAGGCAGGCCACCTAGCAACATTTTAAGGTGTTTGGACCTCAAGTTTGCTTTGGTTGTTCTGAAATCAACCATGAGCCTGCATGTAACTTTTCTTTTATCTTCCTACATGGAAAACATTTACTTGTAAGTATTTTGAAATTGAGAGCTTTCAGTCCTGTTTACAAAGAATAATTGTGATATGTTTCTGTGATGAAAGTTAAATTTGGTTTTAAAATTCATAATGATGTATGATTACTTCTAGCATATCTATGCAATTTTCCACATACGTTAGCATCAAGGCAGCACAATTTTTCTACATTGTTTTATATATTAGGTGTATATTAGGTGATGTATAACATGTTAAATGTATAGAATCCTGAATCACTTTTCTAAAGAGACTAGTATCTATCTGCGGAGCTGAGATAGCTGCGGCAAAAGATGCAAGGTCCGGCTGCTCAGGCGTAATGTAAAGAAGTGACAAGAGCATAGCTAAACAAAAAAACAAATGATATTGATTGATCAAACCATTTCCTATTGATTCTGAACAGGAACTGGTTCTCTATACCCATCCCTAGTTTACCACATACTTTCGATCCAGTTATCATTAGCATTCAAACCCATCTTCTATCTTGACATCTGGTTCCAAAAATTATGTGAGCAGTGAACAGACATAAAGAAACTACTGTGTCAAGTTAAAGGTGGGCAATATTAACAGTCTGAGGGTAAAGGTTTCCCCAGAGGTTGGGCTGGGTTCCATTCGGCCTAATCTACCATAATTTGAAGGCTGTTTGCTATGTCATTACCACAAAACAGTTAACAAAAGCTCAAGATGTCAGATTCTCCTTCAATTTTGTCTTCAGAGTGCAGCAGATTGATCAAATTTACCTCCTGGGGAGCATGCCCCCAGCCCGTCTGGTCCGTGGTCCATCCACAATAGTCTCACAAAATCTAGAGGGAAAGACTGTGCCAGTGCTGAACAGTTGAAGCCTGTTTTGGTCTGTGCTCAGTGAGTTTATGTGAATTAGTCAGCATGATTTGGTTCAGGGTATTAAATCATGCATGGCCATGAGTTACAAGCTGCCATGAAATTCCCATGATGACCCCAGCATTAATCATCATCTTGCTCATAGTTCACAGTCATCATTGTTTTCTTCAGATCACAGTGCACTAACATGGCTGTAATCTCTGTGTAATGACTCAACTGTATAACTATCATAATTATGTATAAACAATGATATGATGCAGGGTTATATAACCTTAAGGTGTGACTATGTTACACTAAGCAGAATCAAACAAAGGCATCACTCACAGTTACTTCATCTAGTAACTGTACATTCATCGTGAAATGATCAGTTCATACATGTATTGAAACACAAACTGAATATTTTACGATGTTGAAGATACGCTGAGTACCACATTGATCTGAATATAAGATGACCCTGGATGTAAGATGACACCTTTTCCCCAAACAGATTTTTGGATTAAGAAAAAAAAGGCTATTTGATGTTTAAAAACTGTTTTTTTAAGAAGGACATTTTGTTTGAAAATTGTTATAAAGCATAGATGAATACAGTATAAAACAAGTCAGGCTGTTTTTATAACATGGTGCCCTATAATAGTTCAGCTCATATCACAATAGAGGCAAACTTATAATAAATTAAGAGAGCCTGTTGTTTTTTGCGCTCACTATTCTCTTCTGCTCTCTGAATCATGCATGGCAGAGTTCTGCCTGATGAGCCCAGAAAATAAGATGACAACACTTTTTCAAAGGGGATTTCTCAGGGAAAAAAACCCATAGTTGTAAATTCAAGACACTACAGTATGAATAGTTCTTGTATTGAACATAAATTTACTAAACTAAAGGTTATTACTTTACATACACAAGGATTTTTTTTATCCCTTCTTTTCTAATTCAATTCTTTTGGTCTATGAATTCTGCAACTCAAATCTCAATATATTTTGTATGCTATGACAAAAGATCAAGAAGAGCAGAAAATCCTCAGCTAAATTAAACTAACTAAATTAGAACTGATAACGATTGATCTATATTAGTTCATTTTAAATTAATTTAGGAAGTAAAGGACATCTTTTCAGCTTTTTTAGTAACTATTTCACAGGGAATAGAAAATTAATTGCCTGACATCAGTCATTCCCAAACTCGGGGTGAGATTTTCTATTGGTCACCAAATCAGTTTTCAGAATGTTTATTTCATGTTACTTTTCTGCCTGCAATACACATAGTAGCCACACACAGAGCTCTGCTATGTCATTCTTGGTGGAAATGGTGGGAGGAAGTAAGTCATCGTCATGGATGCTTGGCTAATGAGAATAAATGTGTTGTCCCGGACCAGGCAATTACCATGGCAACCAAAGGCCAAGCATGTAGTGAAAAATCAGTGTATAGGAAGTGTAGTGATCCCCTTCATGGCTTGTAAACCTGACAGTACCAGATGATCAAGCATAAACATTAGCCATCATAACATTAGCGATTGGTTCCACCACGTATAAATGTGAAGTGGTATTCTTTGTGTATCTGCGCAAAAATGAAGAGAAACAGATGTGACGCTGTGCCTAATATGTCTGTTGCTCTCATCTTGTTCATAATAAATAAATAAATAAGTTAAAGAAAAAAAAAAACGAAAAAATGTGCACAACTGCACAATCGCATATATGGAATGAGCCTTGTAATAAAAAAGGTTAGAATCAGGGGACCTGTTAAATGCACGTATTTCAGTCTTAAAAAGTATTTCCAAAGTGTAAGACTAACAAAACTGTGTGCATTTACAGTTAAGACATATTTCAGATTGGGTCACCATGGCTTCTTCAAAAAAGTAGGTCACCAGAAAAAGAAGTTTGGAGAACACTGCCCTACATCACACATGGAGAAGCTACAGGGCAGAAGAAGAGACTCATCCAATACTAAAAGCTTGAAACATGACAAGCATCTTGAAAAGGTACGTGCTGCCCATTACATGATGGTTCTGCTCTGCCCTGAAAAGATCAAAGTAGCTGAATGCTGTGTTGGCTATTAAACACGTCAATTTGCAAAGCATGTGCCAGTGGGACATGGACAAGCAAAGAAACAAAGAGCAGGATACAGTCTCTGTGAAAGAGGCCGACAGAAAGAAACATCTAAAGCAACTTCTAAATGCTTCAAAAAGCTGCTGTTTAAACTAGTGTGGGAAGTCAAGCTTTACAAAAAGGGGGAAATAGGAACAGATTAAAGGAGAATAACAAATAAGGGCTGGTAGGAAAGCCTAAATTTAGGGCAAGGTTCTTCCTTATAGTGTATTTGAATTATTATCATGAGACTGAAAGGGGCTAACAAAGGATTATCCTAGTCTTTGAACTCATCTTTGCTTCTGTGTTTGACCCACTAAAACAAAACTATGATCTCGGCAGCTAATCGCATTTGGCACCCATCATTGTCTTTAAGTAGAGGTGCAGAGGGTGCTGCAGCACCCCCATGGAGCTGTGGGTCAGTTGTCACGTAAGCATTCTTATCCCAGTTTCTGCCACACTTTTATGCAACATGTTGAAGTTTTTCAATATAACATGACTTTAACCATGATATTATTAAACTGCGAAACACATGATTAAATGCTTCATGAGTGAGTAAAACAAGCTGGGCCTCTCAGCATGATGATGTGAAGATGAAAACATAACCACTCCTGACGAAATATTTAAACACAGACTGACAGTCAACACAGACATGTAATATTCTAGTTAGCGCAGTGCTAAGTGTTATGACATTACTAAATAATCATGCGTTAAAAGCAGAATTCAGGGGAGAGTTGGGTAAGCAGAGGTGCACAGTGAACGCTGAACTGAGCGCCACTGTGCATTCACTCTAAATGGATGAGAAGATGATCAGACTGCAGTGGAAACACGGCACGTTTGGGACCAAGCGCAAGGATAGAGGATACTTTGATGTCTTTGCATGGTTACTACAGTCGTTGGACTAAAAATACAAATTCATCATATATATGATAACGAATAATCAATCAGTTCTAAGGAGGAGCTTCTTTATGTGATACTGTAAACTGTGACAATTTTCTTAACATCTAATTCCATTTAGTTTTGAGAAGTTATTTAAACTTCAAAATAGGAAATAAAATAAACTTAATCTTTCTGTGTCACCAAATGAAGTAAGACAAGTTAGTCTGACTTAACTGAACTCAGTAGAATCTCGGAAAAAAATTACACTGAAGAAGTCAAGTAAGCAGAAGAAAAAGTGAAAAATGTGCAGGCTTATTTTCTTCCTGAAACAAAATACAAAGATTTGGATCAAACGATCAGTCCTGGGGTCTGATCTGCTCTGATACAGGTTACTCTGTCCTTCACAATAACAGAGGAACTGTCCTCCTTCTCTTCCTCCTCTGACTCTCACAGAGTAGCACACTGTAATCAAATGAGTTGAATTTACATGACAAGGGAACTTACAAAAGTGCAAATACATCATAATTAAAGGAACTTTCATTTCGAGTTCCTTAGGGAAACACGATAAATTCACTGAAATCTGTGATAGCCAGTCTACACCACGGAGCGTAGACAGCAGGTTTATACTGAAGCACAAACAGACATTGACACACCTGAGACATATCAATGTACAGCAGGATTTCATGTCCACTGTGTTCCTCCTCACTCACAGCTATGACAACTGTTGGGTTACAAATCACAAAGGCATTCTGGGTAAAGACTAAAAGCTGTAGCTTTGCTAAACAGTTGAGTAACAGTCGTACTCCAAGTAAAAAGTTTCACAGCAGTGAACCTCTTGTAAATATACATCCGTGCAACAACTGTCAACTGGTGTTGGTCAGTGTTGGGTGTGTAGCAAAAGTATCGTATACATTTCACCACTGTAAGAGGTCTCAAGTTCTAATCACTTATTAAGGAATTTAAGTACAATAGTCTTTCTGACCATGATGAACAAGTAACTTATTTTTCATAAGTTTTTGTGACAAGTTGAAAAACTTGGTCCATCTTCGTATTTCTGGGTAAAACTGATGTTTGTGTTTACAGTGTTCTCAAAGAATGATTTGACTCCAAAAGTTAATTAAATCACCTTAAAGGTCAAAACAATATCTGACCACTGTTATCTTCATTTTAAGTCTACTTGCTTGACAAATTTGATAAAAAGACATTTTACAGTGCTCTAAAAAGTCGAGCTTAATCTCAACCAGATTAATCTAACTGCTTATGTTCTATTTTTCACTCAGTGGAGAAGAAGAGGCAGCAATGTAGCCCCCTGTAGACAGTTTCATTAGCACCCCCTTTTGAAATCATGTTCCCGCAGCTACGCTTGAGAGTTTGCTGTAGTGAGGCCCAGGCAGATGGGTCCTCCACCTGAGGGAGGTGAAAGAGCCATGGCTTCTTCTATCCTGTTATCTGTACCCAGACCGCCAACAATAGAAATTTTATCAGTTTGGTCTTGACAACCCGCCACTGAGTACACATCATTTTCCAGCCCACACAGCCATTGAGAATTGCCTTGTTAGAGGTGACTCCACATCTGATAGGAAGCTGGTTGTGATGGAAGACGCTATCTGCCCAGCAGGGTGTAGCGTGAATCAGTGGTTTGCTTTTTTAACCTCTCTGTGGAGGTTTCCTGTGTCAAAAAATCACAGTGCAAAACATAACCAGTGGTGTTATCCAGGGCTGGATCTAGCAATTGATAGAGCATTTCCATGCTGAACTTCAGTGTCCATGTACCTCCCACACAATTCTAAAAACAGCACTTTGAAAAATACTGATCCACTGGGGAAAGGTTCACCAAGTGAAGTTCAGGAAGTTCTGAGCTGCTGTGGGTGGTTTTCTGTGCTGGGTCCAAACAGACACATCAAGAGGTTCAAATCAGATTTTTTAAACGTGTTGGATATCTTGACGGCAAACTACATTCCCTTATTTGACTTTTTGACATTGTGTAGACTTCAGTGAGATTTGATGCATTTGCTCCCTAAAACCATTGTAATAAAGTCAATGCAATAAAAAATAAAAAACAAAACATAATTTAACAGCCTTTAACGGTTTTGTGCAGCAACATGTTTAACTTAATGTACAGGAGCAACTTTTCACCATTATGGGTTGTTTGTTTGAAGAGTGAATCATTTGAGAAAAAAGTAGTTTTACTACATTATGGCTCATGCAAAGACAGTAATATGCACTCGCTAGCTCTCTTGTTGTCCTCATATTCTGCACACACTCTGTGTCCTGTGAGTCAAAATGACCAGCCCACACTAAACCCCAAATAAAAAGCAGCTATACTAAATTTTAAACACCGAATCCATTGAACAACTTCCTGGTCACTACAAACTGTGTGAAAACCTGAATTTCCTCTCTTCATATGGCAGAAAAACTGCATTTTTTTCAAGAGACACCACATGTTTCTGTCAGTATTATTGTTTACTGTATAGGTGAAAAAGCAATGATAGCACAGTATTTCTTTACTACTACTTCTATAGCCAAGGAAAGAAGAAGAAATGTGCTAAAAATAGTTTATAATGTACTATTCTATCAATTTTTTCACTGTGGGTCAGTTTCTTTTGTTTGTTTTGTGTTGCTATGGAACAATGTATAAAAATGTCAAAAAAAATGAACAAATAATTTGAAACAACATAACTCAGTCAACCTATCATCACACGGAGGGCTGTATACCAGTGTATAGCTTTTACAGGTATATTTCTTACACCTGCAGCACACAGTTTTTGTCTTAGAGTCCTTCTTTGGGCAGAGTTTTGTTTCATTTTGATAGACAGCCTGTGTGTTTGTAACGTATTTTTATAAAGATATAAATATACAAAATAATGTTTTTAATGTGAAAACTCAGTTACATTTAAAAAGTTATTAAAAATGTTCAAAATTTGTAAATAAAAGATGTGCTCTGAGAGGGCAATAAATGGCCTCTGTTTATAAGCGTTGGAGTTGGGCTGCAAATTATTTTTGAGACTTCACTGTGGACCCCGGGTTGGAAAAGTATGAAAACCGCTGTTCCAAACTGCCAAGTTAGAAAACACCCCCCTTCGTAGATACAGCATGTACCATTTGCAAAATTAGACAGGAGATGATTTTTATACCAGGGTATAAACATGCTTACTTATGCTATAAAAACAGCTTTTTTGGCTTGGTGTGTATGTGATATCAGGTACTTCTGAAGCCAGCCTCTAGTGGACACTTGATGAACAGCAGATTCTAACACTTCGTACTGTCTCATGTTTTCAGACCACAGGTTGCTGCTTGGTTCCTCAGCCTGCTTTGCTGCACTTTTCACCCTCTGAAAGGGTTCGGACCTGCACTTATACAGGTGGCAATATTGTTACTTTTCGATCACGAGAGCTCGTCTGTTTCAGCGCACTCCTCTAGGGAAGAAGATCACATCTCGGCATGATTAAGTCTGCTACTGATTGATCTTAAACAGCCTGAATATTTTCACATTTTTGTGGAGTGTAAGTGACTCAGACAGTGATTTCAACTCAATTTGACTGTCTAGTCATTTTGACCCAAGGACAATATTTGCACCTTTTTTTTTTTGTACCGCTTACATGGAAATTTGAATAAAACCAAGATTTCACTTTTTCTAACGCTGAGGTCAAGCTATTGTAATTTGTCAAATCTCAAGTTAGAAAAAATGATATGGGGGATTTTTTGTCTGCAGTTTATGCAGAGACAGTTCATCTGCAGCACTAAAAAACATTGCTTAATTAAACCTCTGTTGATTACCAAGTAGGCCAATGTCTACCCCCATTCATTGATTTGCATATGACAGTCAGCTAAAACACTCACACAGACCTCTTCATAATGACTTTCTATTTTAACTAATCTATTCCTTTTAGTCACAGCATAAAAACATTTATCCCTGATACTTATTTTCCAAAGATATATCCAGCAGTATGTTGCACAGAGTTGGCTCCTGCTGTATCCTTCTTCTGCTTTATACAAAGAGAGAAGAAGCAAAATAGAGAGCAGCATGCAACTCGAGAAAGCGCTGATATTTTCCTATAAACGCATGTATTTGCAACTGCTATGAATGTTATCTAGTAATCCTGCTTGGGAAAAAAATCAGGTGAAGTGCAGAGATAAGAAACATCCACAAAGGCAGAATAAATGTGTTGGATAGGCATGAATACAGCACTGAGCTAAAAAGCTTGAATAACCACAGCAGATCCTTTCAACAGGCACAGGTAGCTTAACAAAGAGGAATTCAATAATTGCACATGCATAGTGATATTATGGTGTTTAAGCTGCAGCTGTTGGTCCAGATGTACTAAATCAAACACTGGGACACACATTTTGGTTAGCTGGTAGTGTTCACACTTTATTTACTTAGAGAAGTGTGGTTTCCCTGACTGTGAGGTTTTAAGAAAAATCATGTGAAATGAACACTTTTTAAAAATGTATTAATTTATTTTAATTTGTTTTTTTCAGCTTTTCAACTTTGCAAAAATCTCTCAACATTTTGACCAAGCAATACTTTAGCATGTCAGTTATTGACCATGGTAGTGATTGAGCCCCCCCATCCACAAAATAAGCTCTAGAACTCAAACCACACTTGCCCCTGATATTGATCATGGTCCAGGCTCTTCTGTTTTTCAGCTCCCCTGCCAATTTGTCTTTGTCTATGCTTTTGTGTTTATCACTTTCCAACTATTTTCAAGTGCTGTTTTCTGTGCTTTTTGACCTTGCACTGGAACTTGTTTTTGATTTTTCCCTGTTCTCTAACTGGGTTTGTTTGCTGTTCTTCACCTGACCTCCTGTGTACAACTGCCTCTTTGCCAGTGACAACTGAGTGTTTTATTTCCTGGTATTTTCTCTGTTTGTGCCCAGCAGTTTGTGATGCATGCTTCACACACAAAACAAAAAAGGACTGTCCTTGTACTTACTTTTTCGAGTTTTGGGACCACTCAAAGAGCTGTATCTCTGCATCTAGCATTAACCTGCGCTCACCAGTCTTACACAAACAAAAAAGGGCTGCCATGTGGTGTCTCCATCAGTATCAGTCAGTCCCATTCACACACATCAACAGACGAATGTCACAAGCAATTTTGGGCTAAGGATCCTGGCATTTGGACATGAGACTGTATAAGCTGGAATAAACAGCCCAACTTTTGAGACCCTACAACATAATCACTCGGCCGGTTCACCAGTAATACACTGACCCCCCAATTCACACATAAAGCGTGCGTGCCGCGGAAAATCAGCACCACGGTTCTCAGAGTGCACCAATTCATGTCTCTTAAGCGCCACACAGTGCACTCCATAGCAGCTGAATACAAGATTATAAGATCACGGGAAAAAACACAAATCCACAGGAATTGTAATTTACTAGCATTTCCCAAACTCCAGAACTTTGATTCGGTACCTCCTCTTTTCTATTAGTGTCCTTGCAAAAAAGGATGTGTTGTGTCATATTAGGTTCCTTCTCAAAAAAAGGTTCAGCAAAATTATTCACAAATTTAAGCAACATTACTGACTGAACATACTAATCACAGCTGTACTGATATTCAGTAAAACAGCATGACCTCCAGTATAATATTTATGCTACAGAATAGCTCTGAGGCATGCAGCAAAAATGTAGTCAGAGGAATTTTTTCTGTTTATTCGAACCTTCATTTTATTTTATTTTTCTTTTTGAGACAACTTGTTTCACAACATTAATGTAACTAAAATGTTATAAGGTAACCCCCCCCCCCAAAAAAAGAAATAAAATAAAATAATAATAATAATAGCATATTTATTGCTGTTGCTTTGGAGGGCTGTGTGAAAGCACCAGGACAAAGGTCTTTTGCATTTACAACAAATAAAATTTTCAAATTTTCAAACAGTCGAATTTTATTTTCTATATCAGTATGAATTAACGGTTTACTTCCAGATAACATGATTGAGGCTAACTAGAGATGGACTAACTCACTAGAGATAACTAAAGATGCTAGTATCGACCTTCAATGCACTATCTGTCACTGTAATCATGGTGGTAGCAACAGTCATCTGATTGGTTGGAGCTGGAGGAGGCAGGGTAGAAATGTAGTTGATAAGACATAGATGCAGGAGTGTGATGTGATTGTTAAGAAATGGAGCTTTGGGCTCTGAGCTTTGGTTGGTTGAAATGAAGACGGAGAGATGATTTAACTGGACAGAAATGGATAGAAATGGAGACGGGTGATCTGGGTGACAAAATATAGAGAGAAATAAAGAGGGAGACAATTTGATTGTCAAGAAATGGACAACAATAGAGGGCATTTCTGCTGTTGGAGGCGCCACTGTGCAGCCCTAACTAGAACTGTGTAAAAAAAAAAAAAAAAAAAAAACAGAAAATACAAGACAGGGATGCTTGTGAACTCATACAATGTCCTTCCATTCATTCCCGCTTCCCTAGTTCTGCCTGAAGCTCAGCCTGTTCACACTGGATGAGATGGAGGTGAATCTTAAAATAGAGAGGGGCAAATATGGAGTATGCATTTGCATTACCACCAGAGAGTAACAAAGATGGAGAAAGAAAAATGAGAGCAGGAAAGGCGCTGTGTGACAGCTTACCCCTCAAGGGGTAAAAATTCTGTTAGCATTCAGGCCACAGAACAAGGACACTCCTCCTTTTGAATGAGGGATAGACCCTACCGGCAAGATGCATTTGACTGCTTCATCAAATTATTTCAATGGATCCTCTGCTGTGGAATAAAGAGCAATAGAGGAGGATTATACGGCTATACAGTAGTAGCACCATTACTAGTACTCTAACAAGTCCTAATTTCTTACTTTCAGTTGTTACAAGTTATAAACAGTCCTCCAGTTTTTTTTTTACACTGCATTTAAGTGTTTCAAAGCAGGATTTTGAACAAGAAGTCTTTGTTGTATCTGCCTTTTGAAAATGATTGGTTAAATATCAGTGCTTTTGCTTCACTTGTCACAATCTTACAGTAGCAATTTTCTGTCCTCTCTGGAAGTTGCAATGCTTGAAAGCTTGCAGGGTTGCATGATGAGAAAAAAACTCAGTGATTTAAAAAAATAAATAAATAAATATGTGCAATGAATACAAGAACAGCTACAAACCCCCTGAAAAACCAGTGCTTCAGCACATGGCTGTATTTTTTCTTCTCTCACAACTAATGCTGTCCAATAACAGCTCTAAATCTGCCAATTCTGGAAAAAAAAAAAAAAAAACTGCACACGTTGCTGCTTTTCTGCTACTACAACATTCAACTTATTTGAGACAAGTTTTCCCAAAATGTTGCATCCACTCTGGAGAAAGCAGTGGAGGGGTACTATATTTTGAGGGGACTCATTTGATAAAAACTTCATAATGTCTCCCTCCTCACATGAATACAAACAATCCAGTTACTGTTTCAAGTAAATGTTACATGGTAACATTTTCAGTGGCAGCCTGTGAGGAAAACGACTGAGGAAGCCAGAGTGATCGATGAATTTGATTTAGTGTTAAACTGTTATTTTCATGTGAACAAATTACTGTTGTGGTGCTATTATTTTACTGACTTCTTTCATTGTATTTGTCAAAAAGAGGGCAGTGTTTGTGAGAAGCATTAAGCCTGAGAATGATAAAGATGTGGATATGACGAGCGTGTGCGTGATGCTGTGCCTGTGATAAGGTGACAGAGAGGGAAAGCTGTAGGTGTGCTTTGGGCTGTGAGTGTGCTTATGACTATGACACACAGTAAGTAGTCTGTCTCAGTTGAAAAAACCCGTTCAAAGCTGGTCAACGTTGTGTAGATTCACAGCAAAGCGTCAAACACATATCAGCAATCATACTGCAATTGTGACAGAGATTTTCCCTGAGCTCTCTCCTGAGTAAATTTAGCTTAGGAGTCAGCCTAACATCCTGTTTGACTTTAAGATGGACTTCAAAAGGAAGTTTTGTAAGGGTTAGGGTAATATAGGGTAAGGTAATTTTTTACTAGACACTCAAGTCCCCATCTTCCTTAATTCCCAGGCCTGATCAACCAAAGGTTTCCTTGTACAACAACAAGTGCAAATATGTGTGTGCAAAGCTGATTTACTAATCAGGTGCACCATGGGTTGTGTTTCTCAAATGAGCAAAATAGCACATGCTGTCCATTTAGCATTTAGGGTTGTCAAAAATATCATGTTCAGATAGGATACTTATTTGTCGTGATTTCAATTACAACGATGCGCGTGCCCAAGGCACCCGCTGCGCACACTCTGCAGTCAGCACCCGGCAGTTGGGAAAGCCCTCACAGTTGCGGGGCTTGGTATTACTGCTGCTGCACATGGACAGAGCTGCAGAAGGAGGGCTTCAATGTTTCGGCGAAAAGGACCAGTCGCGTAACTAATCTGGCAAAACATTTTAAGGGCCAGCAACCTGGTCTTCATGATGAACTCTGACAGGTTAGTAAAGCCTCTGTTCTCCATTTACCTTACTGTATTAAACTGATGTTAGCCTGGCCAGTGGCCTACATTAATGTTGGTTGTTTTGTTATGAGCTGTGGTTACTACAGTAACTAGCTTCAAACTGGGTATGTGCTTACTTTGGAGGAAAACAAAGTAAGTGATTTTTTTGGCCAACCTGTAAACCTGAATAGCTCTTATGTACAATGTCCAAATGCTCAGTGTCACCGCATAAGTGCAGTGCCTTTTTTCACTTTCTATCACAGCATTCCCAACAGGCAACAGGGAGTCATGGCTCTTTGCTGAGGCAGATCTTGCTGCACATGCCTGTGCATGCAATTACTTTTTAGTTAAGAAGAACATGTGCACATGTGGCTGCTGTGACATGACCCCAAGGGTGTAGAAAGGTTAGGGCCTGCTTTTGACTTTATTTTCTATTCATTACTGTTAGGACACAAAACAATGTGCAGCTTCACCTTCTCACTTTAGCAAAGCTCATCTCTGCAAATCTAAGAATCAGATTTGACTCAGTATCCGCAGATATGGATATCAAACGTAGCATCAGTATCTGGGGCAAAACTGCTGATTGGGACATCCCCACTTTGCGGTACATTACCTAAAAATCCCATCAAACTTGACGCTGACTTTCAGATGGTGCTGTTATGTTGGTGCATGGGTGTTTAAGAATGATCATACAGCCTTACAACATTGCTGTCAGCCAAAGGAATAATATCCATTTCTGGTTAAACTCTTCACGTTTACTGTGTGTGCACCTCTGTTCTGTCCAGGAAACGCATCCATCTTCTGCTCTACAGAGCACTGCTCGGTCAGCTGAGACTGATGAGTAAACAGAACACAAATGACATCATTCACTGTCACTCTGTGATTACAAACCTAAGCTTTCAATAATACAGGAGGGCTCATGCCATATTAGCATCACAGTAAAATCACAAGTGCATGAAACTTCGGGGGTAGAAAACATTTTTTAATCTCCTCAACAGCTACTTGTATCTGAAAAGTAATTCAAAATACTAACACGTAGAATCACCACAAAAACAATATTGAATAATATGCTCTGGTTGATCTTGTTTTCAGTCAAAGTAATAAATAGAATACTCTATCAGTATCATTACACACTTTTTTGTATAAAAATTAACACTGGTTACTGAAAGGGATGCTAATGTAAGATGTTGGACATAACTTTCCCTCGCAATTTCCTTCTACAGAGAGCAAACATTTCTATAACTCCTATGGCACAGTCCTTCTCATGTACCTATGAGGAAGAACATTTCTTATATTTTGTTCTTTTTGGTCTTGTTTTTGTGCCTCTTTCACTGTTTAGAATTCCAAAACTTGCCCATCATAAAGACGAAAAAGAGGAATGTTTGCTTTCCAAAATTTCATCAATACAGGATTTCAAAAAAAGCAATCTCAGTCATTAAAAGAGTACAACCCAAAATGATAATTTGGATGACACACAAGGCAGAATACTGAACAGAGCAGTGTTGGCTCTTTCATCAGGCAGAACAGATGACATGATGTAACAGCCTTCTAGTAGCATTGGCAAGAGAATGTTAGATAGAGAGTTGACATTATACAGGGGATTATATCAGGTCAAATACAGAATTGGATAACAAACTTTGTTTGCCATATTTCATCAGCTCATAGATAGCTGATGAAATGTAGATATTCCTTACAGCCCTTTGTGGCCTAAGTATGATAGTCTATCCCTTTCTACACTCAATAGTAAAAGACAAAGAAAGGAAGAAAATGTGTCAATTGGCTACTTTTTTGAATGCCTACCGCATTATTTTGCCCAAATCTCTTGACTTAACAAGATAAACCTGCCAGAGCCAAGTGTTTTCATTTGTATTTGAATGTACCATGAATGCTTTGACTGAGGACCAGCTCCAGCATAAAGAAACATATGGATGATAATTTTACCCTGACAAAATGACATCATATATGCAGCTAACATTCAAGTGCATGATGTTGCTTTCATAATTGATGATGTTTGATGATGATTGTGTGTGTTATATGCGGTTAAAGTAGCTGTGGGGAGGACTTTATGGAAAAGCTACCGTTACCACTTGCAACAAAGACTTCATTTCCCATTAGCCCTTTCTCCCTACCATTGAGATGAACCAAGACGTGTTTGTTTTGGTTCGTTCTAAAAAATGAATGGAGAGAAGATCGTCTTTTTCAAACTACTGTTCTTAGTTCAAGACAAACTTTTTACCTAATACAATGCAAAGAGGTAAAGCATTTGTCAACAGTTATGTAGAACTTTTGTCTGAAACGTGACGACAAGCAAACTTTGTGAACTCGGGTTGTGGCATAGTTTAGTAGCTGGCTACATTCAGAGCTCTGGGATGTGTCTGTAACGTGTAAAATTGGTGAATCTTGGTTATGTCTAACCAAGCAGAGCAAACGTAACCTGGCTCATCATTTTATTGATAGACTCTCAGGTTTAAACAGACCACTACCATATCACTGCTGCATGTGGGTTGGAATGGATATTATGACTAACAGCTTAACCCATGTTTTAGTCTCTAGCGTGCTCTAGCCTTTAGCCTCCAGCCTTTAGGATCCAATTAATGTTTAAGCATTTTGCACACGTTTTAATCTCTAGCTTGTGTTTTAGCTTTTAGCCTGTGTTATAGCCTATAGCCCTTGAGAGAAGACCACAGATGGCATGGTGTTGTCATAGAAACTTCAACTTTCTGTAAATTAATCTGGTCCAGTGCGACCTGATCAGGAAGCTAAGAAATAACATTCATAAATAAGTCTTTTTAGCACCGATAATCCCATTTGGAATTTGGGTTTATGATCAGTAATACATCTAAATATGAGACTTTTTTTCGAGAGCACTTAAAAAGTCCCCACAGTCTCTTCAATGTTGGCAGGTTGTACATAATTTTTTACTTTGATTTATTCTCTTATTGGACTTAGATTGTTGAGATATGTGCATGTGTGTGTGTGTGTTATTCATCCCATAGCCAAGAGGCACCAGGGATCAAGAATGCACAGAATGGGAAACAAGTAGGATGTATGTCAGGCACAATTACTTCCTCATCCCTGGTGACCTGAGTTGGGTTTAGAGGTAGCAGCCCTGGGTAGCTTTTAGCCAAGCAGGTAAGTATGGAGCCTCTCCCAGCTACAAGCTGCAGTTAGTGAGACAGCTAGTGTTATAACTAGCTGACTGTGACTAGTGTAAGGCCATGAGAACACGAGTCTGTTGGCCATGAATGCTGGCTGTTTAGCAAGCGCTGGCTTCAGGTTTCCAGGCCCCCAGCAGCCTAATAGGAGCCCCACTCAGGTCCCTTGGGGTGAAGAAAAACTGTCTGATATTTTTCTTACTACTTTCTAAACCCCATACCTCCTTACCAAACAGGCATTTAAATGTTATTGCACTGTATTAAACTATGCAGTACTCCAATCTGAACAGTAAGTTCATTGTCTTTTCCCTGTCATGTCAATAATGAAGCTGTTGTGTTCAGACCTACAGACTCTGAGCTCTTCCCTTATATAATCTTCTCTGCTAGACAGTATAACAGTGTGTATCACAGCACTTTCCCTTTCTATTTGCTCTCTTGGTTGCAATTAAGTTATGTACAGAGCAAAAGTAAACAATCACATAAATACCCACTGCAGTCTGTTGAAATACAACAAGACTGAGCTTCACTGCATTGTTGTGTGAAGTCCATTGCACTGATAGTGGCTGAGCTAATTGTAATAGTTCAGTTGCTAGTTGGACCATAATGACAGACAAATGTGTTTCACAACTTACCGGATAATCTAACTTCCTCTCTCACGTTCCTCAAGACAAGCTCTCTTTCATTCTTATGCACATAAAAATGGGTTTGATTTCAGCCGGCAGAAATCACTTTTCAAACCAAAGAGTCTGGACAAATATTCGACAAAAATTTAGAAAACACATTAAATGCTTCTGCAGGTTAGCACTGTTGGCATTGATGATCAAAACATTTATCTAGTTTTTGGTCAAACCAGCGTCATACTTTGTACAGAACAAAGTGCAAGTGCCTCAAAACACTTTGCACCTTACACGATAAGTTATGTGAGAATGAAGCCCCTGCCATTTAAACAGGTTAATAGGCTTATAATTACCACATTGAAATGCTTGGTTTGACCTGCAAAACTCCAAAGTAATCAAACACAGTCAAACTCTTAAAAGCAATCGCAAAAATTAAGCCAAAATAAATTGACTCTACTTATTCCATGAAATTCATTCAACGAAAGTGACCAGCAAACGTTACTTCTGTCTGTTAGGATGTGCCAAAAAAATGAAAGGTTACGTTTGCATTCATATTTAGTACACATCATTGTAAAAATATAAGTTTCTGTCTTAGCCTGGTCAATGCTTTCCTCGTCCCCATGTCAGCAGAAATGTCAGCATTACTACCTGTTCTAGCCCTTTAATGGCACTAAGTCAAATAAACCTTTGTTCTTTGTACTTGACAGAAACATTTTTGGACCCAGTATAAATATCAGTAAATAAGTATTTTGTGTCAACTTGTCCAGATCCTTGCGGCATAACCAAGCTCACGGCACATTACTCCAAACTTCTCATATTACGTCACAGTATTAAGAATGTTTCTATAACATTACCCTTTTACACTGTTAACAGTTTCTTTTTTAAAATGTCTCCACGAAAAGAAAGAGCTTACATTCATTTGAATCTCCCTGACTGAATCTCTCCCACAAGGAAAAGTGGATCACTTTAAAAGATTGTAACCATTCTACCAGATGAGGACAAATATCTTACTGTCATCTAGGATAATATATGATCATCACAAAGGTTGGACTTATCAAAGAAAAGTGTTAGTCCAATAAAAAATATGGATGGGCTGCCTCTCCAGTCCAGTAAACTCAGTTCAGTGTTAATGATAAAGCCCATTGAAAATGTCAGAGGGTGAGCACAGTGCTGAGGAGCGCCTAAGAAAACTTGATAAATGGTGCTGCAGAGTGGATATTTGTGAGTTATGTGCCTTCATGATGCATCCCATTATTTTATTTTAAGAATCTTCAAAAGGACAATAGTATAGACACATAGTAATAGTTTTAACAGTTTATGCACATTGGGATTTCTTATCCCGTTAGAAGTCATTAGGTAGTGCTTCACATTGTGTCAGACTCAAAAGTAAATTCTTAATCAAAAGAAGGAAAAAAGAGTTTCTCAGTATTGTCTGCAGGCCCAATGTCTGTTAATGAGGAGCCTGCTTTGGAAAAGAACTGAAAGTCAGCAAATTGTGCTGTCACATAGCATGTTCCCACAGTACAGCTTGCAAAGCATACTGACAGAGGACATCAGCACCTTTCTTATCAAGTAAAAATCCCACATTTTCATATTTGGACAGCAACTCAAAATGAGCTATTAGGAAAATGTTCTATTGTTATGTTAATTCAGTTCCTATTCAGTTTTTGTCTGTCTGGCACTTTACTCCAGCTTTTCTTCATTGTGCCACCTTTGTGCAAAGCACTTCTCAGGGACAAAAGTCCAAACAGACTTATTACTTAAGAGCAGAGATCGGGGGAAAGCAGATCCTGGGGGAGGGGTCATTGGGTCTAGAAAAATCCAGAGGGCTGATAAAGTCGAGTTCAGAGGATGTGTTTTCAGGACCACATAAGACTTTGACAGCACTCGGCAAACACACCTTGGAATGCTTTGTGAGATAATCACATTATCCATACACCCAAATTTACTTCAACAATCTGTGAACAGTACTTCTCATAATGAAGTGTCTAATTTAAAACAGAAACCAATGTGAAAATGAGAAAAATTCACTCCTGCTTTATGAGCTATTTCATAGTAACTTAGTCCCAAAAACACAATTGCACTTACAAATATATTGCAAGTGCAAAAAAACTGCTCTGTAAGCAAGCAATAGGTATGAAAACTATGTGAGCATACTGTAGATTAATATTTCAAGTTGTTAATTGCTGAGCATGTCAATTTTTCAGTTAACATTTTGGTTTCAATTGTACAGTAGCATGAAAATACTGATGTAGAGCGTGTGCATTTGGTATGTGGCTTAGTTTCATGTTCACTGTTTCATTTAGAGGTTCGGACTTAAAAAGAATCAGAGACAGTATGTATGCAGCAGCAAATGCCTTCTCTCTGCACTGGAGTGTTTTTTTTTAATTATTTGTTATGCCACATTATACAAAAAATAATAAAGCATCCAACTGGAACCCAACTAATTAACTGCACCAAAACCCTACATAATACAGAACTTATCAAGGCAAAGAAAGTATTTTTATAGCTGTTGTTGCTTACCTAACTGGACAGAACAACAAAAGTTATTGCAGTGGCACCATAATTTGGGAGTCCAGGGTTTAAACAGAGGTTGCAGCACAGCTCAATAAAAATGATACACACAGTTCTATACCACTGGCAAGGTATAACCAAATAAAAAAAATAATAATTAAAGGGAGAAAAAAAGGACTACCAAGTAAGATTATGGTAGGGCTTTGGACCTGAAGTTTTCCTAGTTAGTTAGTTCCAAACAGAAGCAGTATTTTCACATTTTAGGTTTTGTATTTCACCCAAAATTTATGTTCTGGAACTGGTTGGAACCCAAATAAATTTTCCTGAACCAGTCAATGATTGTTCCATGTCAGCCAGAGGACTTTGATCTGATTTACATATAAGAAGAGTATAAATTTCCTACAATGTCAGGATTGATCAACAGATTTGGCAAAAGACTAAATTATGGTCTACATCATATCCCAGCTAGCTCCAGCTGACAGAGACTGAAATTTCCTCTACCTCTTGTTTTGAGCGACCTTGCCTGACTTTTTACCAGAAAACAAAGGTTCTAAAAACATTTCACCAGTTCAATGAGCCAGAAAAAGCCTGCATTCAGTTGTGTAATCTCATGATTTTAGGGCAGTGATGGGAAAGGGGAAGAGACAACAGCGGTGCCTTCCATCCATTACCCATGTGAACACATGCAGAGAAACAGACGTGAAAGCTTAGATGAAGCAGTCAAAAGTGACACAATCTTACTCTGATCACTTACAAAACAACAGCATGCTATTTTTAAAGTCAAAAACAAAACATTTAATTCCAGTGTGTAAAATTCAGTTTTACAATTCATTCAAAGTGAGAGTTAATTTGTTTTGAAAGGTTCCTAATGATTCCAAAATGTTGGAACTCCTCTGAAAAACAAGTTAGGGCTCATACTGACTGATGTGTTTGTCTTAAAGGTAGAGTGTGGAGAATTTTCAAAAAAATTAAAAAATCAGTTTTTACAGGACTAATCCTGCTCAATTGTCTTCTCTGGGCCTCTGTAGTTGTGTGACAGTGTCTCTGTGTGCTCCACCCCCTTATAGACCCCCTCCTTTCCTGTTTGGTTAATATTATTCTGGACTCTGGACACTTCTGGGTGTAGAACAGGAGTTTTCATGGGTGGTTAACAGCCATGGTGCGCCCAGTGTGCATGTGACTTTGTGTGTTGTTGATAGCAAGTAGGAGAAGCTATCCCAAGAAGCTACGATAGCGGCCGTAGCATACAGACAGAATGATTCCATATTCACCGTGCATCTCAATTTAAGTTAGGTGTACGACTCTTAAATTTCTCTCATGTGATGCTGCAGGTGCTGGCAGGGCTGTTTTTTACCGTCTTTGGTGTGTTTACGAAGCTACGACTGTTAGCTATGCTATAAGCTACGGTCGGGTGCAATGAGCATGTGCTGCAGCTGACGCTGAGCCACAGAGGAGGAGATGAGTGTGGATGCTGTTTGTGAACACAGAAACGAAACCTATTGAAAATTTCTGCATGCTTCACCTTTAATATATTTTGAAGGAAAGGGGGACTTTAAATATTCCATCTGTATTCACTGAAAGTAACCTGGCTCACACCTTATTAGAAGCATTTCCTGCTTTGTTAATACTCCTGCTACATGAGCACTATCTCAGAAAAATCCAAAAAGTGCAACACTTTTACTCCTGATATAATGTAACAGGATTATTTGGTTCCAAGACGTTTTCTGCACTGGTTAGTTCAGTCCCTGTGGTTTTGCTTGATGTGCATGAATATATTCATGTTTCTCCTGGTACGGTTTAGGAAGTCCACACCCTTTCTACTGTATAGATACTTCTGAGACATTTGTGTCCTGTTGAATATGAGATCATGGTTCTGTTTGATATACAAGGCCTGTGTGCTAAGGCTCTCAAACTCAGCAACAAGACAAATAGAACCAAACATTTGCACATGCATGTGAACTCAAATAAACACATGCAGAGGCCTTGCAGTAATATTTCCAAGATAAACACAAACCAAGCCATTTATTCCTGCCTGTATTACGGTGTCATAATCTCTATACACCCTGCTCAAACCAACTACTGCTGTTAAACATCTGTTAAGATACAATGAATCATCCAGAATACTCTGGCGCTAAGAATAAACAGGCCACCAAGAGGCTAAAAAAATTGTAAGAGGATATTAAGAATCATATTTGTCGACACACACACTTTGTTTTTAACCTATTCTTTGGAGATGTAAGACTGCTGCTGCTCTGTACCTTTGTTTCACTGGGTTCTGGAATAAATTTAAATTTGTTCGGTATAAAACAATGTACACTGTGGATAACAGCGTTTTAGACTATCAGCTACATTTGGTTGTGTAGCTTTGAAAGTAAAGAAAGCAAAGCCTCTGAGGTTGATAGGTACCTTGTATTAAGAAAGTAAATACTGCGGGCAACTCTCCAAAGATTTTCCTCAGACATACAGACTGTAAACTACTCCATGAAATCTTACTTGTATCCACACACACAAACAATGACACACACTCACAAATACTTACACAAAGAGCTTTTCTTGCCTGTAAAACACTTATTTTAAACTGCATCAGGCAAGGATACGATTTCTACTTCATTCATTTCCTATCGTTTGAAGCAACTGCCCACCCCCAGAACTGATCACTGCCAGCAAGAAAATGAACACTTAAGGGCATTTTTGATGCAGCATGGACATAACAGAGACAAGGGGAAAACAATGGGTAAAGTTTTAAAGTGAGGCAAATAGGCCAAGTTCACAGTAACACTTACCTCCTCAAGTGTTGCCTTGTTTATTATTTACAGAGAGGCTCAGGAAGAGCTTCTACCCTCAGGCCTCCAAGGATGCTAAATGAGGTCACTGCGTCAGACACCCCCCACCCTCCACCCCACTCCCCCTAACATCCACAGTCATTATTCAGTTATTATGTGTGATCTGTTGCTTTAAACCCTGAACGCATACATTTGAGGATATGATGTGATAAAACTGTTTGATTCCATGAGACCTGTCTCATCATTGATTGAATAATGGCAGTTCAACAGTTGATGAAAGACTAGATGAAACCAGTTCACTGGAGAGCTCTGTATTTCTCTGGTAACATATTAACAGGCAAATAAAACGTTTTTGTTTTTTTTTGTTTTCAGAGGAGTGCTTAAAGAAGCCCAAGGCTGCGTCGCATATAAAGATACTACAATGGTATGAGTTAAAGAAACAGTTGTATTAAAGGAGGAAAATAATTCATGAAGGCACACTCGGTGGTTGTTCGTGGGGGGCTAAGATGCACACCCAAGGGTGTTGCATCATCCTATTAATTACTCCCACTGCGCAATGTCCTCCACTACAGTGTACATGACCCACATGTCCAGAAAGATAAGCCGCACTGAAAAGAGCATGGGAATAGGGTGAAAGTGAAAGTAAAAAAAGGATCAGCCAAACAGGACAATGCTCCAATCAACTCAGTCCCTCATTGTCTGACATTTTGCTTCCATGACATCCATTCACATCCAAACACACCGACTGGGAATATTAAGAGGTGGGGGGAGGAAGCTTTCTGTTTTCCATTTATCAACAAATTTTTAAGAAGGCATTCTGTTCAAGGTGCTGCGAAAGCACCCAAAATCAAAGAATTTTTCCAGGATACATCGTGTGTTCAACACAGGCTCAATCACCCATTACCACTGAAACATAATTCCTGTCATGGCATGCATTGTTTTGGAAGCAAATGAATGAAGATCAGAACGTCTGTTCCATACTGTTTTTCTTTGTTTGAGGGCGCTGTCACACTGGCCTGTCAAAGCTTTCCCTGTTCGCCCCGTGGCCAGTGCGGCTCAAGGTCACACTACTCCAATATGAACCAGACTTAAGAACAATTCCTGACACATACATAGCTTGCCTGTGTGATGAAGTGTCTTGTAAACAGACACCTCTCTCATCAGTCAGCACAATGTTGAGTCGTTTTGGTGCAATACAGTCCACGGACACCCCCACCTTTGTTTGAAATGATTACTAAGAGAAGTGGTCGCAGCAATTATAAGTCATGGAATATGTGAGCTCGCTGAGTCGGCTTGTGCTTTCCTTAAGCACAGTTTGATTGGCCAGTGTTATAGCACCCTCAGACAACTGTTTTGCCGAATGCTAAGCAACATGTTAATACATTTAGAAGCACTACTGTTTTAAACATGACAACAAACAAACATTTAAAGTGCTTTATTATCACTATAGTTATGTGCGCAGACCATGAGTAGACTATCAGTTTTCTGTTACTTTCAGTCCAGTGTCCTGAGACATGTCTGTACCATGTGATGTTAAGTAGACATCATTCTGTCCTACCAGTGCACATCTACCAACTCCAACCTCATCAAGCAGAGCTAATGTAACCTCCCTCTTCTTTTTATTGATTTCTCTATGAGTTCTCTGTGTTGTTCTTAAAGAGTAATATTGACATGTTTATGTGATGAAAGTTGACATTCTGTTCTGAAACAGAAGTTAAATCGATGTATGCTAACCGCTAGCATGTCAATGGGATTTACCATATCTTGTTAGCATCAAGTTAGCGCTGCTTACTATGTCGTTTCTGGTACAATAGTAGATGTATAACATGTAAAATATATGAATGTGAGACAGTGATGTATGTGTCTTTGTGTGTTCAGTTTCTTAAGTAAAACTTTAAGCAGAAAATTCTGAGTCAGTTTTCTGTTCTGTAGCTGCTAAGTGAAGCTAACTGAGGCAGAGCAGAGGATGTAAGGTACAAACGCTGCGGCGCAAAGAAGTGAAAAGAGGAACCGTTAAGCAAGATCACTAATAATATCGATGGATTGAACCATTTCTTATCAATTCCTAACAGGAACCGGTTCTCGATGCCCATTCCTAGAGTAACTGTAAACTAAAAAAATTCCCCTTGGGGATCAATGAAGTATTCTGATTCTAATAAAGTTCTTACAGGACCCTTAAGACTAGATCCAGCACCTTGAGATGGTCAGTTTGTAGGGCAGGCCCTGACATAGAATTCTAATACTTCCATCAGGTAATATTGAACAGAAGTTCAGTGAATTACTCAAACGTGAGCTCTTTGCTGTGATCTTTTTTTTTTTATTCTGTGGGATGGAGATCCTTCAGCCCAACAGCAACACACACACAGACTGAACATTGAGCTAATCATTACACTTTTTCTCAGTGACTTTGGTGCATTTCTCTGATTTGAATTTAAGTGCTCAGAACTTCAACCTCCACAACATTTAGTCATTTGAGCACATCATAGCAAAAGCTCTTTTTATCAGATTGCAAATGCTTTTGGCCATGCCTCAGTCACTATCATACAATTCTCTACTGTTTTATACCATTATCATTTGCTTATGCCATGTCAGTCAAAATTAACTACACTTATGAATGCTGAATAGTCATTCCCTACAGAACTAATAGTCCCCATTTCATTGCTTGAGTCATTACATAGAAAAAAGAAAGCTGCACACGTTTTCAAAATCCATCAAGCAAATTTTATACATTTCTTGAACATTTTTGTCCTGAAAAGGACATATAGTGTCCCATTTTTACAAAACTATGACACAGAAATGGGAGGTCAGTGTGGTGGAAGAGGGGTGAGGATGAGGAAGGGGAGGGAGGGGAAAGGGACAAAACAGGGGAAGAACCTTCCATTACTGTCACATTACTGATGAAATTAGGGCTACAGTTGAGGACCATGATGTCAATCACAGCCTCACAACGGCTGAGGCTGGTTGAAGGGTGCAGCCAAATGTTGGGGGAAACACTGTAAATTCAATTATATAAACGTTTTGTTGGGAGAACAGGTGTGTGTATATTGGACAGTAATTCAGCACGAGACAATCTGCACTGCACTACTGTCATTGTGTGATACATAAAACATTTTACATTCAAACTCACAGCTTTACTGCAGCACAGTTTCACCGTGTTGTAGTGAACAGTAGTGTTACAGTTAAGAATGGTAAGAATGGCCAAATTCACAGAATGGTACTGTACTGCAGCATTTTTTGAGTAAGTTATTGTAGACCACAGTAAAACGGGTTAATGCAGTATGTTTCGTGTTTGCTGTATCTTAGTATAATTTTACACAGCAAGACAAGGGAAGCATTTGTGCTATGCTGATGGCAAACAATGCCATGAGGTTGAGAAAGATACCAAGTGCTGTTATAGCAGACAATAATATCTTTGGGATTACCGAATCTGTTTCAACAGCTGCAATTAACAGAGAGCTCAGGAGAAATGAAACATGCATGAAACAGTTGAACAATGTGCCATTTGAAGAGAACAGCTACAGAGTGAAGGAAATCTGTCACCAGTCTGGCCAGGTGAAACATGCATGTGTTCTCTGCATCAGTGCATAGTGCTGTCTTGAGCCTTTTTTGGTAGTGTCACTTAGAACTGACTTGTCTGCTCTTGAAAACACTGGCAAAATAAACTGTCACGATGAAAGCATGACAAAGCCATTTAACTATTTTAATAATAAATGTATTTATTTATTTTCTTAAAATTTTGTTCAACAACAATGGTGTCATGACTAGTCCTCTTGGTGACATTGTCTATTGTTTATTGACATTAATACTGGCTCTTGAAGAATGAACTATTTAGAGCAAACAACACACCATTACAGATTATCAACTAGGTTTTGCAGACTGAACTTCTTGTTTAGAGAAATGCACTTACTGTTGTGCAAATGTTAATAGTGGTGTGAGAAATGCACCAAAGCAGCTAAGAAAAACTGTTAAGGCTGACTGCTGGCACTATACTGTGAACCGGTACATAAATGTGATAAGGGCAGCATCTGTCTTTGTCAAGAAAACCCATGAAAACAAAGAAACATGGTGACAATAAAGCTAGATAGAGAAATCCCTCACCGAACACATCCTGTGAATCAAATTCTCAGACGTTATTTTATTATGTTTTAATTTTTAAAGCCCAAATAAGCTACACTATGATCTCTTATTAAAAGAATCTGCAATGCAGTCATGTGGTTCATTTAACTTTGCAACTGTAGTAATGGTCACATCCTACCCATGTCTCTATATGCTCATTGGTATGCCAGTCGATGAGGAGCCATTTACGGTTCATCACTGTCCTACTATTAACCACAATCATCCCTCCTGCTCTCGGTATTTCCAGTTAGATGAACTAGCACACAAGTGTATTTTGTCTTTGATGTTAATTTTAGAGGGAAAACCTATTCTGATTCTTCTAAATTTGATAGACGACTGAGCACCAGGTGTTTACATATAACAAACATGCACACTCTCATACACACACACACACACACACACACACACACACACACTGCACATTTACACACAAAAGACAAATCTACAGGGGATAGGATCTCAGGGATGCAACACAGCTGCAAATTAGGTTAATCATGCTCAAGAGAGGCCGGATAATAACCCCCACAGAGCTTTCAAGGCAGCACCTAAATCACGGGAATATCTATCAGCAGTATAAGCTAAAGTCAGCTGGGGTGTTCTTGGTGGAGGCAGCTGTGAGTAGGACGACTGGTCATAAACACCCTTAGAGAAAAACACCTCGGTGTGGAGTATAATACACCTGGAAACCTGGTTCATGAATCTTTAAATATTAATGACCGTAGGACTGATATAGAAAACATGTCTCTCTTTTCTGTCTGAGAAAAAGCCCACCAAGCATCTGAACACTGAAGATCTTGATACAAAGACTTAATTCCTAAGCTTTCGCAGGTCAGGTTTATTAACATCTCTTTACTGCGTAATTTAAGAATTTTCTTTTAATACTGCAATGATTGCACATGAAACAACATTCAGTCTCTGTCTCTAAAAACTTATCTTGAACAGGAAAGCGCTGATACATTTTCAGAGCAGGCAGAATGAAGTCTTTCTGAGCTGCAGTACGCTCTAGCCTGATAGCATCACTGGTGTCTGAGTGATATGAAGGCTCACCGTGGGGAACCGAAAACTGTATGACGTCCATGAAAGATGGAGCCCAGAGAATCAGAACTCAGGAGAATGAATCCCTGCTGGTTAACCCTCTGGTGAGTCACTCTGCTTTTTGATCTTAACTCTGGTTTGGATTTAAACCACTGGGTTCAAATTGAATGTGATTCTCTTTAAAACTCATCTATGCACAAAAAGTAAATTGTGTCTTTTATTTGAATAGAAGCAAATGTGTCTCTTCCTGTTTCAATTTTTTATTTTGCTCTTTTCCTGTGCATTTCTAGTGTTAGACTTGAGTTTTACTTCATACTGAAAGGATTTGACTACAAACCCTCTATGAAAAAGAACATTTGCATTTACTCAAGCAGCAGTTTTTAGATGGAGATACGAAACACAGGTTAGATAAACAGTACTGTAAAATGTAATTTTGCACATTTGTTATTCTGTCACATTATTCTATGCAAAAAATTACTGAAGCTGTTGTAATAACACTTCCTTACAATTTTCCATTGTCAACTACAGAACATATTACAACTTGAAAATCTATGTCCAGAAAAATCAGTAATGCATGTTGACTTGACAATAATTTCAGTCCCTTCCAGCTTTTTAGTAAAGCTACAGCTTTCAGGTTACAGCCTGGATGCCTTTGTGAATTGTGAACGTGCAGTTACACTATGAGTGAGGAGGGAACGCAGTGGATATGTACCGTGCTACACACAGATAACTTGCCAGATGGCCCAGGCTGTCTGAACTCCACAGCACAGACAGATGGATGGACGAACTGGATGTCTGATTTCTAGGTGTAGACAGGGCCGGCCAGACTCCACACTTCACAGAACCGAAGAGTTTAATTAGGTGAAAATTAACTATTAACTACCTGAAGTGACGTTAAATGATAAACATAATTTATATCAATGAAAACAAAAGGTTTAAATCTTTAAAAACTGAATTAAGTTGAAATATATTACAAGGGCTGATACAAGACATCTTTAATCAAGCTGACTTCTGTTGGAGTTAGAACAAGATTTGTTTTTTGTTTTTTTTAGACCTAATAAAACTTTAAGGCAGCCCTTGACATCATATATCTACATTGAAACAAGTTACATTTAACTGTGTATTTCAAAAGTTATCAATTACTACGTGGAGCTGATGTGGCCCTTTTAAAACTTTTTTTTTTTTTTTTTTTTTGTAGTTGTTGTTGTTTGTTTTGGAAGATTTCCATTATTCCATCCTTCGCTCAGGTTTGCTGATGCATTAACGCCCACACATGAGGTTGCTGTAGGTGGTCTGCTGTAACAAGTACATCAGCTTTCTCTGCACGTCAGTTTCCTTTTTCTGGTTAAAATGTTAACAATTATGTGAGACACATCCTGTTCTTTTAGTCAAAGCTTTCTCCCACACTGCGTTGAGAAAAACATAACATGCATATTTCCCTCTGATCAAAAATGAGCAGCATTTAACACTTCAGCCCTTTAAGACAACAGCAAATCCAGTTCAAAGATTGTGGATCGAATCAAAGAAGAGGCTTAATATTTGCTTTTCGTGTTACACTATTGTGACATTCATTCATGTCAGTTAACTGATCAAAATTTCTCATGCCAAAATTAACCAGATAGAAATTTCATCTCATCTCAAATAAGTGAACTGTCTAGTGGCACACATTATCATAACCCTGTGAGGTCATATCTGATATATGGAGTGCATGTGTCAGACATAATAAATGTATGGCTACAAATGAGCAGGAATTAGAGCCTCTGCTGGGAATAGGATCCAGCAGGGAGCAGAGGGATCTCACTGCTTGTAGGTTTGGTCCCTCTTTGCATGTAAAAAGCTATCTCAGGCATAAAAATTAAATTACATTTAAATTTTATTTGCAGGTTTCAACCAAATCATATTTATGATAATTGAACTAGGATCAGCATATATTTATTTAGCACCAAAAATCAATGGAGACAGCCACTGATCCCGTTTTGCATGTCATGATCACGTCAATGATTACTCTTATTAAGATTTGAGAGCTGTCCAGATCAGACCCAAAGTGCCAGTCAATGTTTTGACAAATAAGTAACAGTCAGCCTTTTTATACCCCTGGTAAGAAATGAATCTCATTTCATTTAGACTATAAATTACTTTCCCAGGAAAAAAAAAAAGAAAAAAAAAAAGCATTTCAAAATTTTTAACCTATCAAAAACAAATAGTCACGCTGTACATTACCCCGTGGAGAACAATTTTAACTGAACGCATCATTTATTTCCTGCGTAACTTGATTATTTTCTGCCACATTCACTTTTTGTGCAGGAGCTGCTAGTCATGGTGTATACGCACGACTGTCTGTAAGTTCTGTTCGTGCGTTTTTACCACGAGAGTATCTGAGGAGCATGAGCTATACTGTTGGCGACCCCCAGCGTAAAGGATGTGCAATTTTTGGGGTAAAATTCTCCCTTCAAACACCACAAATCATCACCACGAAAAGCCTCAGTGTTAACCCTTTTAGTCTAAATGGAAAAAAACACTTGTGCATAAGAATAATTTCAGAATTCAAGCACGCATTACTTGCATTCCTCGATGTGCCTTTTTGATAAATGTTGCTCATCCATCAATCCCAGCAGACTCCAATAACTTGCAGTGGCGTATATTGAAAAACAGAGACTGTGGAAAAGCTGGTCGAATGTGTTCCAATGTGATAATGAAAGAAAGTGTTCTTTCCGTTTGCGTAATAGATTACTGTGGAATAATTGTGACATTAAATATGGTTGCTGATGTCTTACCTGCGCGCAACACCCCGTTTAACCCACATTTTGTCTCGACTTCAAAAATCAGTCCTCCAGGTATCCTCCCATTTAGATGGGTTTCCACCAAAGTCGACAATATCTGATAAAAGCACTCAGGGGACGGACCTTCCTCCAGCTGTCAGTAACGCAACCATTATTTAAGCCATATCCTCTAATGTTGCGCACATCAAATATCTCCAACTGCTTTTCCAAATCCCACATACACCACAACAACAATCAAGTCTCTTCTTCTCAACTTGCTCGTCACCGCTTCTTCTTGTAATCTTCCTCCTTTATCAGTTAAATGGAGAGAGGTGCAAGCGAGCAGGCGGACAGGTAAGTGGGAGACCCCCCAAAAAATCGCCTCAAACTTTGCCTTTGCGTAAATATGTCATTACTCTCCTGCTGGGAAGACAAAGATGAGAGAGGCGCAGCGCAAAAACAAGGCGTGTGGTTGTGGTTGGCATCCTCGCCGCTGTAATGTCAGCGCACCTTCTCCCACATTGTTGAAAGGCAGATGAACGTCCGAAATGTTGAGGGTGGAGAAGGGAGAGTGTCGGTTCTTTGAAGCATGAGGGGAAAAGAAGAAGTCACCGCTGACAGTGGGTCCTCGTCATCTCCTCACATCTCTGCACGGGTTTAGGGGATGCAGGGGGGTTAGAAAAAGTAAAGAATGAGGGAAATAATCAAAATAAAAGAGGTGCAACTGAAAAGGAAAGAGGGAGACGTTGGAGGAGAATCCTGGAGGTCGCGAGTTCTTCCTTAAGAGTTTGGAAGAGGGGGAATGAGAGCTTGTCATCAAAGAGGAGAGGAGGCTTGTCCGTCTCCTGCTGCTCCTAATCTTTCAGCCTGACGAACGACCTGCCTGCTCAGCCCCACGCTGCCGTGACGTCATTTTAAAGCCAACTATGTCATGTGCTGGGGTGTCACACGTCATGTGCGTGAGTGTCAGATCGGGAAGACAATGAACGGCAGCGGTCAGTGAAAGTATTGGGTTGTTTGGGTCTGAGTGGTAGTCAGGAAATGAGGCACTCCATCAGCGGCGTGGGTGTGAAATGTATGGAGATAAAATGAGGGAGAAGATGCTGGAAACTCCACAGCGTTAAGTGAATGTCACATCTTTCACCAAGAACGAGCTGATGGAGCCAATGATTTTAACACTGAGCTCTGTTCATCCCCCAAAAGGAAAAAAAAAACAAAAAAAACAACGCCTTTGATTTCTCATAAAAAATTAAATACTATATTGTCCTGGCAATGTGAAGTCTCAGGTGGTATATTTGGAAAAAAAAAATAAAAAAGCCATTGGTTTGGTTTGTGTAAATCGCAAGCAAAATTTAGTTCAGAACAGAAGGACTAAAGGAATTTTATAGGTTTTGATCATTTGGAGATAAAATGAAATGTAGAAAAAAAAACAATTGCATCCAAAATTGAAGGAATTTTTTTTTTTAGATAAAGGTTCTGTCACTTTTTTTTCAATAAGTATGATGTCATACTTTTATTCATAAAAATGAAACAGGGAAAATGAGTGTATTCAATGCCTTCAGCAAATTTCAATGCTTTTTTGAACATATGCCAATGGTGTCAGTGTTGAGGTGTCATCTTAAAGTGACCACTGGGAGGCACCAAAGTCAAAAACTTCCCATTTCCAGACTTAGGTGGGCTTTTGTTTAATAGGGTTTGTGGTCTTTTATTAGTGTGTGTCCTCTTGATTGTAAAGAATTGAGCTGTAATAATCTTAGAATATCCTGAGGCATGTGTGCTCTTGAATTCTTGCTGAAGTCTAAAGCCATGAGACAGCTCCAGGCACATGGCGTTAAGCATCAAATGCAATCACCAGCATACTCATTCAGTTAGAATAAAAGACCTAATAGGCTAATAATTACCTGGTATCATTTGTATTTACAACTATCTACAATCAGAATGTCTTTGTGATTAGATGTTTCCTGCATAAACCAAAGGTTGAGTCATTTCAGTTGCAGATACTGATTATAAATCACAGTATTAAACAAACTGCAGTATGTTACAACTCTCAGTGACATCTTGCTATGACCAATTAAGATTGATACAATATAAATTAATGATTATAATTTATTATACAAGAGACAAAATAAATAAAAAATTCATCTTGCCTCTTCTAAGTCATGTCTGAAATGTAGTCTTCATGGTTCCTTCATGCCTTCATTCAGGTCCTGTTATTTATCTATTCCTCTATTTATTTATATTTGACCTTTATTCTACCAGGAGGCATCCTATTGAGTTACAAGAAAAAAAATTGTACAAGGGAGTCATGGCCAAGACAGCAGCACATGATATTTGATAGTCAGTTATACAGTCAATGTCAAATATAAATAATCACTTCGTTTATCCACCCCTTAATCATGAAAACATGTACATATAGAAGTTAATTATGCATTTTTTCGGGTTTTAAAATCAATTAAAGGTAAACGTTGCTCCAGCTTTAAGTGATCCTGCAGGTTCAACCATGATGCTGGAGCAAAAACACTAAAAGCACTTTTACCAAATACTGTTTGAGTTGGAGGAATGACAAATGTGATGAACCCATGAGACCTCAGATTACAGCCACTGACTGTTCTAGGAGTTTCTAAAGAGAGATTTACAGTGCTCCATTCGTCTGTCATGTACAAAAAAGTAGGTAAGGTGTGGAATGAAATCCAAAACTGGATGTTACTCACATGTAACAAACAAAAATGAACTTCTCAGCAGATTTGCGTCTACATCACAGTACAGATAAAGTTAAATAACCTCTGGGGTGGCAAATCATGTTCTCCTCCCTTGTATATGTAAAACTTGTTTCAAAAATATGGGGGAAAAAAATAAGGTTTCATCGAAGAAACTTGGAAAGAATTAATGAAATTTAACTGTGGATTTAGTCTGTGGAAAGAATGCAGTCTGAGGTTAATAACAAAAGTAAGCAATTCATTGAAACTTGGATGTGTATTTATAACTTTCTACAATGGTAATACCAACATAATGAACAGATTTGTAGTAATTGGGGACTAAAGACATATTGCTATGTTTAATTTGACTAAACATTAATCTGTGAACCTCTGACTGTTCTTTAAAAATATACTCTGCAATCATATGATGCGTTAATTCCCGGTCACAGACTGATGTTCTTCGCTGCTCTCCTCTGACATGAAATTTGCGTACACGAACTCAGACCTGGTGTGGGATTTGAGCATACCCTCCGCTCACGTTCAGATTGATACATACAGATCTGTGCGTGGATTTGAGTGTACACCCATTTTTGGTTGAGGGCATTTCCAGACTCTTTATGCAGCTATTTCTTTGGATGTTGACCATAAGACATCCAAAAACATTGACCAACTGCTTTATAACTTTGTGTGAAAGAATAGAGTCCATCATATTAAGAAATCTGTCTTGATGAACAACTATTGTAACGGTGGTCTTAATTTTATTGATTTCACTACATTAAACAACACTTTTAAGGTTAAATGGATAAAGCGCCACCTGAAAGATCCTACCTCTATTTGGAATTTTATCTCCCAGCATGTGTTTTCTTTTTTGGGAGGTTTGAAATTTGTCCTCATGTGTAATTATAATATTGATCGTATTCCAGTTTCTCTCTCAAACTTTCATAAGCAGGTCTTGCTCACATGGTCACTGATCTATAAACATAGTTTTACCCCTACCAAATATTTTATCTGGAATAACAAAGATGTACTTTACGGAAGAAAGACTTTTTTTTTTTGAAAATTGGTTTAAAAATGATATCGTACTGATTCGCCAGTTGTTCAATAAGGAAGGTAGACTTTTCTGTTAAGATAAGATAAGGTATCCTTTATTTAATCCCTTGTTGGGGAAATTCAATTTTACACTCTGAAATTAATCATGCTATATACACAAACACACATGCACAAATAGGACTTTTGCACACAAACATGCACTGGGGGAGAGTACAGAGTGAAGGAGCTGCACCATCAGCGCGCACCCTGAGCAGTTGGGGGTTTGATGCCTTGCACAAGAGCACCTCGACTGTGCCCAGGAAACTATGCTGACACCGCTCCAGCTATCAGCCAACTTCCGATTTTTGGTCCATGCTGGGACTTGAACCAGCAACCCTTCGCTTGCCAAGCCAAGTCCCAATAGACTGAGCTATAGCCGCCCCAAAGTTATGGAGAATTTCTTCACTTCAAAATCCCAGGAACTCCTAAGCAATTTGCAATTGTTTTTGATGCCATTCCAACAGGAGTTATTATGTTATATAAAGGTGGAATAATATTGTTAAAGAAATCTCCTGGGACAAAACATGGTCTCTCCCAATTCCATACTTTCTTGTAAATAAGACAAAGAGTTGTCTTTCAAAATTATTCACCGTTGCTATCCTGTTAAAATGTGGTTATTTAAGTTAAAAAAAGACATTGATGTACCTTGCACTTTCTGTGATGCACATCCAGACACTATGTATCATCTGTTTTGGACTTGTGAACACACCAGAGCTTTTTGGCGGAGTATTTATTTATTTGTGTTGGTTAATTTTTTTATAGTGAATTTGAGATTTATTTAAATAATATTTTATTTGGATTTACAATATTTGAAAAGGAATTGGAAAATGAATTTTACATTTGTAATCTAATTATTTTGTTGGCCAAATTTTAAAGACTAAACCTTCCTTTTGTGCTGTCAAAAAAGAAATGGAACTCTACATTCAGACACTAACAAATTCATGTAACAAAAAAGCCACTAAAACTGCAACCTTATGCTCCAGATTTAAAGTTTTCTTGTAAATTCCTGTTTATTATTTGTCTCCTATTTGGTAACTTTTTTTAACTTATGTAATTTTAAATGCATTTAATTTCATTATCTTACTTATCTGTCTGCTTGTATTGTTTTGTTTTTATTTTGCCAAACCAATGCACATTTCTACCAAAGAAAGAAATAAGTAGAGAAATATTTTATGTGACATTAGAGACCAAATCCATTGTTTCAAACCCTGATGGGTGAGGGGCAGGGAAAACTCGGCCTCTTTTATGTTTTTATTTCCCCTGAAATCATAGGAGGAATGACTCCTCAACAATCCAAACACTTTGCAATTTTTTTTGATAGTATATCTAATAAAACAGTGTTTTTATTTGTTCATTTACTTATTTATTAATAGGTCGATAACTGTGAAATCAAGCAAAGTGTCACTGAAGCTGAGAAATAATGTCAGTCATTTCTGATGAAGGTCTAAATAACAAGTGTTAATGTCTGAAAACCCAAACCCCCATACTTAATGAAAAAACACTGAAAGAACAAGAAATGTAACCATAGCAACATGTATAAGATGGAAGAGAGATACAGACACAGCTGTTTGTCCATGTTGGTCACTTGAGACCAGTTGCACAAAACTAGGATCATGGATTCAGCTGGGATATCTTTGTTATCTTGGCTCAACTTATCTTTGATCTGGTTGCACATAAGTGGGAAGTTGGTTATGTTGTGGCAAAAGTTGCCATTGAGCTTTACTCTGTGGAGTTCACCTGCTCCAGACAAGGCTCAGTGCTACTTGTCTGGGCAGAAGTTGTCACACAGTCTCTCTGAGTGAAGCTGACCAATCAGGAGGCTTCTTGCATCTTTCAGGGGAAGCCCCGCCCATGAGAACCATGAAGGACCGCAAATGCAAACTTCATGAAACGTGAAAGCAAAATCTGTAAACTTAAATGCAAATCCTGGAAATATATATTTTTTTTATATTTTTATATTTATATTTTATATTTTATTTTATTTTTCATCATATTAATACAAATTTCTCTCCATATTGACACCACAAGGGAAGACACTGCAATGAACTGATGTAGACTGAGCTAAGGACAAGGATTAAATACACAGGGACTAATCAAACCTTGGTGTGGCACAAGACACAGGTGAAACACAGCAGGGGCAATCACACAGGAGGGAAACAACCAGGAAGTGAAACACTAGGGGCAGGTACTAACTGAAGCACAAGGGAAACCCAAGAATAACTGAGAACACAATGGAAAATCAACACAAGGAATACTAGTAAATGAACCCCAAAACATCAAACACAGGAAATACACTGAACAAGAACCAAAGAAACAAAGAAAAAAACCATCAAAACCAAAATCAGGATCCTGACAATTGTGAGTTTTGGTTTCCTCTTGTTGGGAATTGTTCATCTATGTTTAACAGTTTTGCGCTACCTTTTTTATACTAGATCAGGGGTGGCCAACCAGTCAGACACCAAGAGCCAAAAAAATCACAGTGGCACTACAAAGAGCCACATCTTAAATGTGGGCTCACAAACTCTCTCACACAAACAGGAAATGACATTAAATGAAAATCAGTACATTTCTCCAAACCAGTGTCCCCCCAGTCCATCTTCAGACCCTTACACATGGTATCTCCCTCATTCATGCTGTCTTTTTTCACATCTTCACATTCCTTACCTCCACACACACACACACATAACAGATGCAGCTGCTGGTCTTTCAAGGAGAGGAAGTTCATTTTTTCCCAGCCTACAGAATAATAATTATAACTTTATTTATGCAGCACTTTTCAAAACAATGTTACTAAGTGCTTCACAAAAATTAAAATGAACATTGAAAAGAAACAAAATACTGAAATAAAGGGGAAAATAAAAGAGAAATGTGTGGAGGAGTAGAGGAAAGTATATAAAATTATGTAACTTTTTTTGTAAAAGGCTAAAACCACCACCACCAAAAAGGAGAAAAAACATCAGAAAAATTAAAACCAACAACAATGTTAAAACAAAATAAGGAAAGAAAGAAGATTTAAGACATCATGAATGTGTGTGTTTATTTGTATGTAAATTCTACCCCCTTTCTTTTTCTAATCGTTTTTAAAACAGATATAGTGGCCGGTTATCAGTGAAGTCTCCGGATCTATCAAGAACAACGGAATGAAAAAACTCTGAAAATGCTCCGGTGCATATTTATAAGACCGATGATTCGCTCATTTCACTGTCAATCAAAAAGGGATTTAGCCTCAGACAGATCATCCAATCATCATCCAGAAGCTGAGCGTCAGGGCCCGCCCACTGCTCCACTGACCCCAGAGAGGCTCAGCGTCAGTCTGTCTGTGTGAAACACTGTGGAGCTGCAGGATGAATGAGAAGGAAGTTGTGTCGGTTTCCTGAAGCTGATTCTGAATAAAAGATGAAGGCTTCATGGTGCATATTTAGTAAATGAAATATACACACAGCGGCACATATTTCACCACGTTTTCTTTTTTTGAGTTTACATTTTAGGGGAAGCTGAGCTTCCCTTGCAGTCTTAGAGCAATCGCCACTGACATACATACACACACAGTCACAGTCTCTCCCTCTCGCTCTCTCCTTCCCCTTTCTGACTTTTCTACCCCAAAATATAATACGCAACAAATGCCTGTATCAACGACAACAGATATTTGCAACTTTGAAATGTCCCGACGATGTCTGGATTATGACATAGAATGGCTTTCCATCACGTTCAACAAAGAAAAATTCGCTCTCCACTCAATTAAAAAAAGTCCTCAGTTCAGTCTTAAACTTGCGCTTCGCTGCACACTTTTCCCAGCCATTTTTCGTTAAGCAGAAATGCGCCCCAGTAACTGCACTGTTCTCTTTTCCCTCCGAACCAAACACTGTATAAGGCTTCGAGCTCAACACGCTCTCATCTGCACATGCGCAGTCTGCTCCGCTCACTCACCCCGCCCAAACCTGATACATTTTTCAAAGCTCCTCATTTTTTTGGAAGAATGGACAGAAGAGCCGCACACTGGCAGGCAAAGAGCCGCGGTTGGCCACCCTTGACTTAGATGATTTGATTCTGTTTCATGCTACATGGAGAGTTTCTGCAGTTACTCAGCTCTGTGAAGGATAGAACTATAAGTTTGTGTACACTCAGAAAATCCACAGGTTTTTGAGTAAAACTCCAGCTCGGATATCACACTCCAGTGGTCTCTGTCGGTAGCGACTGACGATGATTTGGTATCACGAAATAATGAGTTACGTATCTCGAAATAACAAGATAATTATCTTGAAATAACGAGATTCGTATCTGGAAATAACGAGATAATATCAGATTTTTCTTTTTACCTGGCATAATGTCCCTTTTTTTTTTTTTTACTGTGGCAGCAATACGCTTCCGTAATTAATGAATCAGAATCATTCTAAATCAACACTACATGAAATTAGCAGAAACCACGCCCCAATTCATCCATATAAGGACACCTGTTCAGAGCTTCAGAAGGAGTTAAGTTATTTTTAAAATAGGGACAATACATATGAATGGACATATACATGTAAATATGCAAGATTATAGCCAACGGCTAATTTCCATCTTTAGTCCCTGGAGGAGCAGTCGACCTTTAGGTCCATGTTGTCAGCATCAACCTCACAGCTCGTTCTTCTGGTTGCTCACTGGGAGAGACACGTGGTGATAAATGATCAGCTGACTCTCCTGGTCTGGTGAAGGAGATTGTACCATGTACCTGCAACATAAACAACATAATTAAACAGCTGCTGGATATTTTTACAAACAAATAATTAAATCTGAGGGTACAGCTGAGAAAATGTTTGAAATCATAGAAGAAGCAAATTATTTTACATCTTTGTTCAGTTTGCACAACTTTATGTCAGAGCAGTCGAGGAGTTTATCAACATCTAAAATGTGACATTCTGATGCACATTATTATATTTTTAATCGAAACAAAGCCTTTAATTTAAAATTCAATATTATCTAAACAAAGTATTAAATTTAAGATTCAATATTGTAAGCATGATGAGGACGAAAATGCGTCAGATTTAAGGTTATATAATAAATTTAGACAATGCAGTTTTTATTGATAAATTCTATTTAAGGCCTTTTTATTTTACTGAAAATACTTTTTAAATGTTGTGCTTTTAGTGAAAAGAGTCTGTTTTAAGTTTTTTAGGAGGCTGATCATTCATTATTTGTGCGTACGCATGGTCTGAGGAGGTTCTAAATTTGTTCGCAAAGTAAGAAGAAATTCAGGTAAGAAAACTTTGATGAATCACTGCGTCAAACGTTCGTACCATTGACTGTATATAGAATGGACAGTTTGCTTCCGCCTGTCACCGTTCTACGTTTTTGAAACCAAAAAACCCCGTTTCTCTAGCCGCCATTGTGCAGCCAGAGTCTGCGCAGTAGAGAATTTCAGGTGGAGCCAAGTATAAAAGAGAAATAAAAATATTTATTTCTTCTTCTTCAGAAGGTTTAGTCTCCTTTTGGCTCTTTCCCGAAGTTTCTTATATCCCCGATAAAAACTACTCACGAACGGCAGCTGTCAACTGTCGTAAAACTTATATCTTATATCGCGGTTTTTAACGTCCAATAACTAATGAGAAACTAACTTCTCAGAAAAAAAACACCTGAACACCATGCAGCCAAATGACATCGTTATACTACCTTAGCGTAAGGATGAGAGAAACGTTTCTACGCGGTATCGTAATTTTTTTAAGTTTTCCCGGCTCATATCTGGAATACATGGGGGGGCGGGGCTTATGACCTATACTGCAGCCAGACACCAGGGGGCGGGGCATCTGCTGGGGGCTTCAGTTTGAGCCGAACGTCGTTACATCCACTCATTATACAGTCTATGGTTCGTACGCACGAGCTAGGCACGATTTTGTGTGTACGAACGTTTTGTGAATGAGGCTCATCGTCTCTACTAGAATAGAATATAGGAAAGTACAGACTAGAATAAAACTTGAATTAAGTTGAGTCATATGGATCACAAAGAAGTCGACAAACAAGCCCAGCATCAGCAGCAGAGTCACATCCAATCAGAAGCCACCACAATCCAAGTAAACATAGTTTTGCAGAGTTGAAACAATAAGTGCATCGGTGAATTGAGCGCTAACGTGGCTAAACATAATCCATCTGCGCATCTCTACCAAACCTCCATAAAACTTTATAGCAGGTCTGAACAGAGAACTCATTTGTCAGCCAGTATTTCAAATCAGGTCGTTGTCAAGGCTGTTGTTGTCTGAAAGTCCTTGAAGGTCTTTCTAACAGAAGCCGGCACAAAGCTCACAGCAAGAATGTCTCCAGCAGCAACATCATCATAAACAACTGAAATGTTTAAGCTCACTGTTGATAAACTTGTCTTCTCTTCTTATTGTTTTCAAGAGAGGTTAATAAATTGAACCTTAGAGTATGAGTTCCCCCTTTGCCTTGAGCTTTGGAGCTCAATCAAGCTTTTGCACACACTCTGCAGGATGCTTTAATCATGGTAAACTGTGGAAAATGAACACAGTCTTCTCAGGCAGAAGAATTGCAGCTGTTTATAGACTGAATGCTCAGAACATGATGAGGCAACTTTCCTCCTGAAATAATTGTCGCCATAAAGCGCACTTCTGATAAATACCCTTATTACTGCATTAGTGTGTATACATACATACTGATCTAAGTGGATACCTTTGTGTGAGAAGAACATGAGTAGCATCCCAGCAGATGGAAGCTGTCATCACCCTTCCTCTCTGCTTCCTCTCTCTATTTCCTTCCTATTATACTCCCTGCTCTTGAATGTTACACACATGTATGACATGATTATGAATGTATCTTTGACTTTCTTACAGGAGCTTAAGCATATGAGTAAAACTTACCACGTATTTCAATTCTGACAAAAGCTAAGAGTACTAGAAGGAAAAGGGATAAGAAAGATGCTAATGTGACTGCACAGCAAAGTTAGTCTATTCAGGGGAGAGTTCTATGAAGTGATATAAAAGATGTCAAAGACTCTGCATGCCTTATCTCCTGGACTGGATAGGTCGCTCCAAAGTTGAACGCCCCAGATAGAAGAGCCAGAGTCACTTTCTGGGAGTATAGAATTGTAGCTGTCCCAAGATGAGTGGATGTCAAACTTCGTTTCATATCAGCATTGGATAGAATTGATTTGATTCCAAAGATGGATGGTGGCTGAATAAAACAAGTGTCTTTCCTGATGTTTGAAGGTTAGTGCTGCACCAAAACTAAAGTTTTTGCAGAAGGTGTGATATTGGAAGTGGAGGAGGTCATGTTTACATCACTTGGGTTCATATCAGTGTGGCTGACAAAGAACTCAACTTCAGTACTTGGGCTAACTACACTAAAGTAAAAGTTGAGATGTCAAAATTTCACTCGAGTTAACCCTTTGGGCACCACAGCTTTTTCAATCCTATCTTTAGTTTTGAAATCACTACTTCAAAAGGGTTGTAGGTGGAACATGGTTCAAGATACAGGCATACTGTAAGGATCATAACTTTGAGTTTCTGGTTCTGTGCATTTTCTGTTTTTTTTTTTTGTTTTTTTTTTTTTGTTTTTTTTTGTGCGCGTGTGTGTGTGTTCTGGTTTACTGTTATTCTTGGGTTTCCCTTGCTGTTCGTGCTCCTAGTGTTTCACTTCCTGGTCTTGGGTTGCCCTCCTCTGATTGCCCTCATGTGTTTTACCTGTGTTTCGTGCCACACCTGGGTTTGATCAGTTCTTGTGTATTTAATCCCTGTCTTCAGTTCAGTCTTTTCGGTTCATTGTTCTGTCAACCCCTGTTATTTCTCCTGTCTCTCCCCTGGATTCTGTTTTTTTTTTTAATTTTTTTTTTTTTAGGTTTGGTTTTTGTTTTTTCATTAATTTTTTAGGTTTGGGTTTCTTGGAATTTCTTGGCTTTCCTTTGTTGGATTTTTGAGTTTTGCTTGAATAAAGTCTTTTTTGTTAACCCTTTGTGGGGCACTCATTGAAATGCATAGATATTCACATTTTCAACCCCAGACCATCACAGGAGGATATGACAAGACATTGGTCTTATTTTACTTTTTTTTTTTAATTTCATTTTTATGGTACAAATCGAAGGTCAATGAAGTGTCCGTATGTTTTTTTTGCCCTACTACAGTAAATAAAAATCCAAAAAGTTTTCACATGAAAATGTTTATTGTAGATAGAATAAATAACAATATACTTTGTGATAATTGAACATTGATACAACAAAGTATTAGTATGTAAAGTAGTAAAAACGTACAAAAAGACATACTGTACAAAAGAACAGTAGTGTCAACTCTAAAACATCAGCATCAACATCAGATCACTGGATTTCATGAAGCTCAACAAAGCAGTTATGCTCACTGAGGCACAAGTAGACTTAGCAGACCCTGCAGACCCAATCTGACCTAATTACATGTCCCTTCCTACTGCAGTATTTGCAGGTCTGGTAGGTGGTGTAGACAGGGGCATGGAAGAGGGACAGGTCAAACCGCACAGAGTCATTTGGGGTGTGACTGCGGTGTCCTCGGACAGGCTGGGGGATTTGAGGGGGGCTAAGGCTGCCTGGAGTTGCTTAGCCTTTCTGGGGGCAGGACATGACTGGCCTATCACTGTTGGCACTCCTGAACACCTGAATTTGAAATTTAATTTACAGGATACAGACATAAAGATGAATGAGGTTGACATCTATGGTGTAGGCGAACAGCCACATGTACCACCTCTTTGATTTCATGGGGAGACGGATATGGATAGAGGTGGACCAGCATGTCACTTTTGTCAACCTTGATGTCCTTCCACCTGACAGCCAGGCTCTCGTCATCACTCAGCATGTAGGTGCAGGTGCCACACAGCACAGCCTTCTTCTCCATCTCCTTGGTGGACTTGAGAAGAAGTTTGCCAATTTGGCTGTCCCCGTGTACCTGCAGGTGGCAGAGAGGAGTCACACATGTAAAAACTGAAAGTTAACCTGTGTTAAGATAACCTATTCCCACATGTTGCTCTGTGAACAAAAGTGTGTAATATGCCCCCGTGCCATCAGGGAAGAAAAAATCCATCGATGGAATAACCTGGTCATTCAGTATATTCAGGTAGTCAGCTGAACTCATTCTTTGAGCACATACTGTTGCTGAACCTGAGCAACTGCAGCAACCCCAGATCATAACACTGCCCCCACAGGCTTGTACAGTAGGCACTAGACATGATGGGTGCATCACTTCACCTGCCTCTCTTCTTACCCTGATGCACCCATCACTCTGGAACAGGGTAAATCTGGACTCATCAGACCACATGACCTTCTTCCATTGCTCCAGAGTCCAATCTTTGTGCTCCCTAACAAATTGAAGCCTTTTTTCCGGTTAGCCTCACTGATTAGTGGTTTTCTTAAGGCTACACAGCTGTTCAGTCCCAATCCCTTGAGTTCCCTTCGCATTGTGCGTGTGGAAATGTTCTTACTTTCACTATTAAACATAGCCCTGAGTTCCTACTGTCGATTTGATCTCACCACACGTTTAAGTGATCGCCGATCACGATCATTCGGGATTTTTTTCCGGCCACATTTCTTCCTCAAAGACGATGGGTCCCCACTTTCCTTCCAGTTTTTAATAATGCGTTGGACAGTTCTTAACCCAATTTTAGTCGTTTCTTCAATCTCCTTGGATGTTTTCTCTGCTTGATGCCAATGATTTGACCCTTCTCAAACAGACTAACTTCTCCACGACCCCAGGATGTGTCTTTCCACATGGTTGTTTAGGAAATGAGAAGCAACTCATTGCACCAGTTGGGGTTAAATAACTTGTTGCCAGCTGAAAGATAATCGCCCATGCAGTAATTATCCAAAAGGAGGCTCGTACCTATTTGCTTAGTTAAATCCAGGTGGCGACTTGTTTTTTGGCCAGGCAGTGAATAAGTGCATATGACAAGTTGTCTGTCTCTGTGTTTGCCCTGTGACTGAAAGGAAACCAGTAGGATGTACCCCACCCCTCGTCTCAAGACAGTTTTGATAAGCCCCCGCAACCAGAGACCCTGAACATAATGAGTGGTAGAGGGCGAATGAATGAATATTTTGTTTGAGCACCTTTTGCTTTTGTTTAGTTGGCAGAGTGGGTGGAGAGTTCAAGTTTTTAAAGGCTGCTTCAGTAGGGAATCAAATTCAGGTATTCTTCTTTGACCAATAAATTAGATCATTTATTTAAATCAGTTTAGCCTCATGATGATTTGACTTGCCATTCCGTGTGTGATTTTTCTAAATTTATTGTATATTCTCATTCTGTTCTAGGGTGGTTCACGCTCCATCGTAGTCAGCCATCTTTGTTTGTGTACTCAGCTGGACATTTATTTGGGCTTCCCTTATTTATCCGCACACAGCATGTTTGAGAGATATTATTAGCTGACAATTAATTTTTTGTCTGAGTTAGTGTGTGTGTGTGTGTGTTGGGGGGGGGTAAATANCTTTTGTTTAGTTGGCAGAGTGGGTGGAGAGTTCAAGTTTTTAAAGGCTGCTTCAGTAGGGAATCAAATTCAGGTATTCTTCTTTGACCAATAAATTAGATCATTTATTTAAATCAGTTTAGCCTCATGATGATTTGACTTGCCATTCCGTGTGTGATTTTTCTAAATTTATTGTATATTCTCATTCTGTTCTAGGGTGGTTCACGCTCCATCGTAGTCAGCCATCTTTGTTTGTGTACTCAGCTGGACATTTATTTGGGCTTCCCTTATTTATCCGCACACAGTATGTTTGAGAGATATTATTAGCTGACAATTAATTATTTGACTGAGGAAATGTGTGTGTGTGTGGGGGGGGGGGGGTAAATATTCTATGAAGTGTGCCTTTTGTTTACAAGCTGTTTTGCAGTTCGAACTCTGAGTTGAAGACTGATTTCCAAAGAATGAAGATTTACTACAATTTTTTTTCCTAGTTACACTCAAAAATGTGGGGCTCAAGGTTGGATCAAAGTATATTCAGTGTTGTTCCTCATTACAAAACAAACATTTTTGGATGTCTGTTTTTTTAATACCGGCTGCAATGTTTGACCCTTCATCAACAAGACTGTGACATTGGTCTTGACATCCACAAAACCTGTCTTTTATTCAATTTACTACCCCTACCCCAACACACATACACCCCCACACACAAAGGTACCCTGTCAACACGCAGAGCTGTTGGCCAGAACCCCAGAAACTGTTTTCAGGAAAATATCATATATATTCGCTGCAAGACCAAAACAGATTTAAGTCAGTAGCAATTTAGTCAAAGAAAGCTTAAAAATGCATTTTAATAAGCCATTCTTGGCAGCACAGCTCTGTCTAGGGCCCTCTCCCCCATCATGAAAATCCTTTGGACTGGAAGAACAGCAGCATAGACCCAACGGAAATAGATCAAGCATCAATAAAGAATATATGATAGTTATAAATCAGCTGGCATTAATAGTAGTAGCTTGATCAAAAGCATTTCCGGCACCAAGGAGCGGCAATTGGGGGAGCTTTCAGGTTCTTAGTTGTTTGTAGCTGGTGCTACTGAGCAACTAATGACTTTCTGTTCAGTTTGTGCAACATGCAAACATGCAGGATCATACCTGGCATTACTGCTGAATAAAGTACATAAAGACAATAGAATGCAACCAATGGCACATCATTGTCACCAAAGACGCATCTGTTTGTAATGAAATATGCCGTTAGTCATTATGTAGCCGATGTATAAACTTTTTTCTGTGTGGAGACACTATTGCCCCTGCTCCTGTGTGTTTTTTATCCCTTTTCCACCAGTTCTAGTTCAGTGCTGGAGCTTGTGCTAGAGCTTAGTTGATTCTAATCCCATTCTTCCTAACTACCTGTTTGGTTTACCACCGGCAAGTACTGAGTTGGAGCCACGTCATTGCTTCATCGGAAAACGTCAGTTTATCATTGTTTTCAGCCTTCGGTGCGCTGTGGCTATGGAGGCAGAAGTAAAAGTGATAACAGTGTTGGTGTTGTCAAAGTGCTTAAAAAAGCAGAGATTTTTTTTTTCTGTTTCTTTTGGTGGTTCTCTAAGTTCTCTGGCAGATTGAGCATGTCTGTTTGTGTGTGTGCGCATCTTCATGTGTTTGTGTGTCTTGGGGGTTATCTGCCGCAGAGAGTTTGAATGCGCATAAATGATCCCATCATGTGAAGTGAAAAACATATCATAAAGCTTTTTAGTTTGTGCAAGAATGGCAACATAAAGAAAAATTCTATTTGCTTCTTGTTAAGCTGTGACTTTGTGAAATATTATAACACTACACTTTAGTGCTCCCTGACAATAACGTCCTCATGGGAGCAGGCTGTTCAGACATGTCAAGGAGAGCATTTGATTTCTTTTCGTGTAAGTTTTAGAGAGCATATTGGGTTCTTGGGAAATAAACAAACACATATGCAACTGTTAATTCACACAACCACCATTATCCAATATAAGATTCTAATATGACAATTTAACATTGTGTAAGTTGCGTTTCTGTAAAATTAAAACAAAACAAAATTAAAACACTCAGACATAATTAATATCAAAATTGTTTACTGGAGAAGCAGCAAACAGAACAGGCATCCTCTTTTTCCCTCTCCTATCAAAGGACACAGTTACCAACTGGGGGTAAAGAAAAGTACCATAATCTGTAATTTAATATTACTTTTGGCAGGGTGTAATAAGTAATAAAGCAATATTACTTATTAAAGGAGTAAGTAATATACTACTTTTTTTCAGTAACAGGTCACTGTTAACGGTGCTGTTCTCAAAGTTTATCATGTCACACTGGTTTAGGAAACTGTTATACCCAGTCACATGGCTCTCCTTCACCAGCTCTGTACATCCTGTTATTTTTATTTCATTTTGTTGAATCAGTCAGTAGCAGCCAGATTAATCAAGGATTTTAGCAATGGGAGCGGAGCGTGCAGGAGGGGGTGCAGTAAATAAAAAGTGGAAGCTGACCTTGAAGAAATACATAATTTGTGTAAGCTGTTGGTGCTGAATTCTAGCTTAACAGCTTTTTCCAAAAGCCAAAAGAATGGCGATATATTAAGGGATTAAGCATGTAAAGATTTTTTTAGCAGAAGCATTATGAGAAATGAAATTCTGTTTTTTTCTTTTCTTTTACTTTTTATTTTCCCTTTGATGTTTGAAAATTTCTAAGCATAAAAACCAACTGTTTTCTTCATACTGTACTTGAGTTCTATGGTGAAAAGTCACTAGAACGATGGTTGCCCAAGACACAATAGAACAAGAGATCACAGAAAACTTGTTGGAGCACACTCAGGGACAATTGATGGACTGCTGGTATGTCTCACTTTAGTTTGGCATGAAAGATGTGATGAGACATTCTCCAGTCAAGTATTAATACCCTGGCAGTGCCTTCCTAGGAAGCAGAGAGTACAGGAGCATGGGAGTCATCACCATGGAAACAAGATCAACACTGACTAAAAGCCATACAAGAGGCATAACATTAGGCAGAAGCTGCGCGGCAGTAAGAGGAACAATTTAATTCATTGGGCTATAACACTGTCATGGTGCAGAGAGATGCTCTCTACCACCTTCCAAAGTCACATGTGTATCCCATTTTCCTTGTGTCTTTTTTTGTTTGTTTGTCTGTTTGTTTGTTTCAGAAATCTTCAACCTAGATTTATTTGAATCTAGCACCAACTTCTAAAAATTATTATCTCAAGACACTTGCCAAAAACATGAACAGGTCCATATGTGTTAACGTCACAAGAATTATTTTTTATTAACAGAGACCCAACATCAAGACAAGACAAGAAGTCTGATCTCATATTAACCCACCATTAGTATACTAATGGTTACAGGCCATTGCAGTATTTAGCAAGTTACAATGGAGAGGAAACACTTTCCTTTGGCAGGCAGAAACTTTGGACAGAACCAGACTCATGTTAGAGAGAGAGAGAGAGAGAGAGAGAGAGAAACAGAAAAAAATAGACACACTTGGCACAGGGGGACAGACAGAGGAATACAGAAACAGGACCACCACCACCCCCACCCCCCTCCCTATCAAATTAATAGGGATTTATTTATTGAAAAAATACATTCACAACATCATAAGCTTTGGAGAAACTAATAATTTTGTAAAGCTACACTCAAAACTCTTTTTTGTCACTACAGGTTCAGGCAGTCACATTGCAAAAAAAAAATTGACATTTCTCTATAAACATAAACCATGTGTTTAGGGATGGGGGTGGGAGGTATCTGCATGAATTACTCTCTCTTCTTTTTAGTTGTCAGTTCCTCTGCTGATCCACATCTTCTGGTACTCAATCTTCAGCTCCACAGAGAGCCCAGTATTCACATAAACTCCTGCCACAGGTTCAGAATATTTTGTCATCATATCACAAAACTTCGAATTTTAAACAAGACTATAAGGGGAGAAAAGAGAAGGCTCTCAACTTGATGCTGCTGTGAAAACATGAAACAGCAGTTGCCTGCCTGAAATTAAACTTTTTACTCACTACCACCTAAAATACAACTATATAATATAACTGCAGGGTGTAATGTTTATGTTTTTATTTATTTTTATCATTATTTTTGGTGTTCACAGGGATGATCTGTATAGTCTCTCCCTGAAACAAACTTTAAGACTGTTTAGGTAGTGAAAAAGGGAGAAAATGACTGAAACAAAATCAAAGCACTGGTCATAATTTACAGAGACTCATAGTGTGGTTGTCTATTCAAGCCACCATGTTACCCCAAACTGTCTTAATTGCTTTTAGTTGAGATTTTTGCAGTACCTCATTGTAAAAACTGTCTTATTGTGCCAATGAGGGAATTTTGACTTTTTTTCAAAGCCCAGCTCCTAACTGTTGGCCACTTAGGCAGTCAGGGGATCAAAGGCAATGGCTTTACCCAGTGTGAGAGGTTTGTCACTGTAACTGAATTAGGGCAAATTGATGGTATTACTCCTTGGGCTGCACCACTGGGATCGTGTAAATCACTTTGCTGCTGAGCAATAAAAAAAACGTCAGCAACTGGATTAAATACTTGCTATGATCTTTTCTGCTCTCTTCTTGAGCTACACACATATGACATTTGGAAGGGACCAGACCCCTCGAGGTAAAAAAGCAATCATCCTAGAAACATAGCCAGCCATAACATATCACTACTATTGTCAGCCAGAGGCTGAATGATAGTGTGTTTTGATGAGAGCTAGCATGCCACAGGCATATTTTAGTTTAATCTAGTGTAAAGCGGGAGAGAAATGTACTTTCAACCAAAATAAGCATTAGAAGCTTGATAGAACAATGTCAGCATGAGGCAGTCATGTGATGTGGTGAAACTTGTGTAATATGAGCCTGAAACAAATTTTAAATAGGAAAAGAGGCCGTGCACACCCTGTTTCAAGACAATGTGTGGTCTTCGTATTTGTGCTACTCATCACCAGTCTTGCATTTGTTGGCTCAAAGATTTCAATGGGTAACCAAACTTATGACAAAGGACAATGCAAAATGTGTTGGTGCCAACAGCACGTAAAGCACGTTTGTGCCAGACACTAGAAAAATGAACGACAAGAAAAGACATATTGGTAGCACCTTGGTTTGGAGTGACCACAAAAAACACGCTGAAAGAGAAGAAAAGGAGGGTGAGAAAGGTTCTCACTGTAAACAAAAAAAATTGAATTAAACATTTTCTAATGTGAAAAGCTTGAGAAAAAGAGGATAATTTAAATTTTGGAGAAATCTCTGGACAAAAAGGGCCAAGTCAACATTGGATGCCTTGAATCGTCAGGCCCCAGAGGCAGCACTGCACTGAAAAGACATAATACTGCAATGGACATCACTGCACAGCCTCTGGAATACTGAGACCAAATAGCTGTTTTCAGACAGTTCATTGTGTCATCCATAAATGTCAGATTAATCTTTATCGTGCAAAGAAGAAGCCATTTTTAGCACAAGTAACAGCCCTGTCTTATCTGGGCCATATGCTGCCTGGAATGGAAAAAGGGGGAAAGAAGAAAACCTTTACATGGTCAAACACTCCAAATTTGAAATTCTTTTTGAAAATTGCTGATGCTTTGTCCTCTGAATTTAAGATGGGGAGGGACCCTTGGGCCTGCTCTCAGTGCAGTTGATGGTGTGGAGGTGCAGAAGTGTCCATGGCATGGGCAACCTACACATGAGTCAAAGAACAATGAATACTGATACTGATATCTAGATATATAAACGCAGTCTTTATGGTACTTATCAACAGCGCAAAGGGTTTCATGTAAACAAAAAAATGTTCATTTTATGTTCTGTCATATAGTAGTGTGATTGACACACAAGCGCAAAACCTGTTGTTCTTCATATAATACCCAAAGAATATTTATTTATTTATTTATCTGTTTGTTTGTTTTAGATAATGCAGAAATCAGTTTTTCTCAGAACACACTCTACGGAAGAAAACCCCCTCTTTTTTGTGAAATGGATCATCACGTGAATATTGTCTGCAGGGAGTGAGACAGTTGCTGATTAGCAAACCTGATTGAGTGAGAGCAGCACACTGCATAAACGAAATGCGTGATAAGTTTTTTGGACTTTACCTGAGTGAAGTTAAGTCCTGTCTTTCACTGTGAGTCCTTCTATTCCATCAACTGTACCCTCCAACCTGTAAAAATCTATCCATTCATTAGAAAAGCAACATGAAGTATCTGCAATGGTATGTGCTAACAAGCAGGGGCGTGTCCATACCTTTGAGACTGGGGTGCCCTGACCAGGGCCCCAAAATGTGCGGGGAGTTGGGGTGTGTGTGTGTGTGTGTGTGTGTGTGTGTGTGTGTGTTGGGGGGGGGTTATGGTAGCCAACATTTCAATTAATATCATTTACTTTGGCTTATTCTTATGTGTAAAAATACAAGATTAATAGGCTGAAACTTTTACCAAAAATATCTATTTCCTGAGCTTGAATTTCTCCAGAAAACAACCTGGCATTTTTTTTTTTTTTATTGCACTGATCCATTCGAACTTTAGTGTAATTTTACAGTTATCTCAAGACAGAAGTGGTGTGTAATGCTTTCCACAATTGTCAGGCACTGAATGTCAGTTCTCAGTATGTAGTGAGCAAAATGTATCCACTTGACAGCCAGAAACATTAACCTCCTGTACAGGGCAGAGAGGAATTCAGATAGATCAGGTAGATTTGGGAAGCACTTGCTCTGAAGAGCAAGTAAGCAAAAACCTTAAGGTCAGACGCTGTCTAGTGTTTCCAGTCCAATTTCAGCAAAATTTCAGGAGTTGAAAGAAAATGTGTGACTTAGGGTGTGTGGAATGGCTTGTAATTGCATGTGATCATGAAGCTTACAATAGGGCTTAACTGTCATGCTATATGAATTGTGCACACCAATGATTTCACTTCTGAAACACCTGCATCTGCTCAGCTTTGCAGAATAAGTTAGTTTACACACTGTTACATTGCTTTTTTTTGTGTTTCAAGTTAATTGTTTTATCATTTTCTTGATGACTTAAGCACTCCCTATGTATTTATCCCATATCAGTTCCACTTGTCTGAAGAATAGTGAACATATGTTAATGATATCCAGACGGGGTTTGGTTTGCGGTTAGACAGCTGCGAACTGCAAAGCAGATGGAGTGATATACCCTTTACCGCTCTGAATGTCATTGGCTGGCATTTCATTCTGTGCCTCATGGATAAGACTGCTGAAATGGCCCGAAGGAGAGGCCTGACTCAGTCTGACAGTATAGCAAGAGAAAATGCTTGGCCTCAGGATTAGATGCTGGGTATTTTTTCTTTTTACATTTGAAATGCTTTGAAAAGACTTGTTTGTTTGAAAAGGCCTGTAAATACATTGAAGAATAAAAGCTGTTTGTAAAAAAAAAACTTGTAGAATTTTGTAAGAAGGAACAAATGTTAATGTGATAATCAGTGTTACCACTGAGTTTCAGTGAAATTAGTGTCCCATGATCATGATCTGCCCTTCGATGGAACAACAGAGCTGACAGTTATGCATTGGTGTCAAATGGCGGCTGCCTGTGTGGAGATGCTGCGGGGAATGTCCTTAGTGACTGAGGGCCCTGCTCTGTGTGCTAATGACTGGGTTTTTCAACAGGGCAATGCTGTAGTTCACAATGGCCGCCTGACAAAGGACTTCCTTTTCTTTCAGAGGAGTAAATACAGTTTTTTTGGAGCATCCTGCGTGTTCCCCTGATCTTAATCCATTAAGAACATTTGGGGATGGATGGGGAGGGAAGTTTACAAACATGGACACAAGTTCCACACAGTGGTTACCAAACATGGAACAAACTTCACTACTTTCCCGTTAGGCTCCAGGAAACATTCACATCAAGCATGAACAAACTCATTTTTTTAAGTAATCAACAAGAACGGTGGAGTTCCTTATTACTGAGTCCTTGGTCCAAACTTTAAGTTCTATTTTAGGCTTGTTGGTTTTTTTTGTTTGTTTGTTTGAGCTGTGGTCTTTTTTGTCTCACTTCAATTTTTTTCATTTTGAAACTCTGCTTACAACCTTTTTAAGATCCAACAGTGCAAAATGTACATTTTTGTTCTTTTGTTCTAAAGCAGTGGTTCCCAACCTTTCAAATTCAGGGCCCACTTTTAAGTCTCAAACATTTTTCGCAGCCCACCTCTGACCATATAATTATGGGGGCTGTATAGCGCCTTGTTAGCGCTTGATTTGTAACAAAGACCCGAAAAGTAAGAAAAAAAATGTAATAAAACCCGAAATGTGATAACTGGTCAATGATGTAACAGATGCTGAGCCCAGAAGGTAAAAGTCATTTGCCTACGATATAACAACTTGTTAAATGTTGGGTCAGTGATTATAGTCTTGGCATATACAACATTTGTTTGATCAAATCTCAGGGCTTTGTTAAATTTGGGGTCATGTTACATGTTGGGCTTTAACTTGCCGTCTTCAAGGACTTTTCTTATATACAAACGTTTGAACATGTTGAATATCCTTACAAATGTAACCAAGTTTTAATATTTAAACATTATTCTGTACATTTGTATCTTAATATAGCTACCCTTCATTAAAATTCAGACTATTTTGAAAATGATTTGGCGGCCCACTTGCAATATCTTCGCGGCCTGCCAGGGGGCCAAGGACCACAGGTTGGGAATCACTGTTCTAAAGTTTTGATCAGGTGTCATATGACACCAAAAAGATTCTTGCGATTCACCCGCTGCTTCACTGGCATGCATGTTGGGAGACATAGTGACATAGGCCAGGCCAGCAACACAACTTTCTAACTGTTATTTTCCCTCATTAGGTCTCAATCTTGCATCTATTGAAAAACAGCGATACCCCGGAGGGTTAATCACTCTTACAGAGCACTCTTGCTCAAAAGACATGAGGTGACAATGGATGGCAGTATTCAAGGCACACTGGTTGTAACTCACACCCCTCAACTTGACTGTAGGCAGAGCTTGATTTCCAGGAACAAGAAGAACTGGATGAGCATGTGGTGCAAGGAGCTGGTGAAGCTCGACCAAAATGATTGGGTTCTTCTATTTTTCTGTCCAAAACTTTTAAAGCCATGCTGTGATGAATTCTTTATGGATCCAGCCCCACAGTCTGTTAGTTGGTCATTTGAAATTTTGATCATTTGTTTTCCCATGTATGACTTTTTGCTTCAGAGACCCCAGAATCTGTTGCTCAGCTTTAAACCTTTTCTCATTCAGAAGTCAATGACAAGCCACTTAACATGGCTTAGGAGGTTTCCCTGAAATACCCAAAAAGCATTGGTTGTAACTCTGAGTAGTGCAGAGACGATAAGCCATAAGTGTTTTTTATCCCCCTCCCCTCTTTAATTTGGAAACTGCCGTCAGCAGTAGCAATAACTGTAGATTAGCAGTAGGAGGATTTCTCTGGGGAAAAGGGCTACAGAGGAAATTGTTCCAGGCCATTCCTCAGCAAATGTTTTTCTTTCCAAAGGCCAGATCACTCCGCTCCATTGTCTTTGCAGCCCCCGTATTTCCCCCAGTTTTACGGCTCTTCTGAGGGACAATTTGTGTGTTGGGAACTGGTTTTTATTTGTTGGTGCTCGGCGGAGGGTAGGAGAGGACGTCAAATGAAACCCATTAATCACCTCACAGGCTATAAGAGATAATTGTGAAGGGAGAGCAAGGAAGAGATTGAGGCAGGGAGAATGAGTGAGCGAGAAAAGGAGAGCTAAGTGAGGGGAAAGATTTGAGGAAGAGCGAACAAAATAAATCAGGAAATGTGGTCTGGGGATTCGTACAAATAACAGCCTTTGCCTTCAATTTCCTCACTCACTCTTTCTCCCACAGCATGGTGAGAAGGTTGATTGAGTACCAAAGAAAAGTGAAATACTACAGTAAGTACTTGACTCTCAACTCTGTGAGGCTAAATCTGATTCTGAGGACGATTAGTTTGAATTACACAGGTCCACTGAACCTAGATTTAGAGCCACCTGACACTGCAAGGACATGTGCTTAAAGAATAATTTGTGTTCGGTGAACTCAAAGCAATGGCAAACATGTCATCTGCTGGAATACTATCACTTCATGAGGACAATTAATCGTTCGCCCCACATTTAGTGTATGCAGCACAAACACACGAGTGCCTCATTTATTCTGCATTACGTAAAATATGGTGTTCGTGTGACAAACTCTTATTATTCATGTCTTCGTAAAACAAATAAACAAGATCACTTAATCAAGCAGATTAACACAAACTGACTGATCTGAATCATTCAGCTAAAATTTGAGTAAAGTGATTATTCCACAGCTTTCCTGAAGAATGTTCAGTCCCAGGAAGTTTAGAAAAAGTATCCCATCTAATGTACACAAATGGACAGCATCAGCTCATGTGATGCCAGCATGTGCAGTAAACCAGATCAATATATCAGATAAACCTGTAAGTCTTACTATTTCATGTGTTTAAATGACTATTTACTGTGTCTTATTGGGGGCTCGGGCTTGACACGAGCCACTGGTCATGAGTCACCATTGTTCCTCCTTTGGACCCTGTTTTTCCTTCATTTACTTCATCTCCCGTCCCTTTTTTCGGTTCGCTTCCCTTGCTAGAGCTTTGAGAAACCCCCCACAAATTATACATCAAATCAAGTGGCTTGTTCCCAATCGGTGTGCTAGGACTTTTATAAGACATTCTCCAATTTTTGGCCAAGTTATTTAGGAAAAACAGTGTTAAAAGACAATGGGCAAATGAATAGGAAGAGTCCCTAAGCTCTCTAAAATGACACTTTTTCCCAGCACTTCTGCCTTACCATACCTTCACCTAGAGGGTCCATTTAAACTTCAAATCGCAGCCACCATTTTTTGTCCTCTCTTCAGGAACGTATAGGGCATGACACTGAAGTTTACGGGTTTTTTGACAAACAGGTCATGGTTCCAAACAAGAGAGGCAAACAGACTGTGGTCCCTGTTGACAGGTGTCTCAATTATTGTGCCCATTAAAGAGCTAATGAGGCTGTGGTACCTGTTAGACTATTAAACAGACTGTAAAAGGGGTGATGGTTTAACTTTACTCCATATTTGTGACCTCATTTCAATCAGAGTTTAATATAGAGGATGAAACCACTGTTCTTTCTTTAATGTTGAATACATATCATTCATTGGTCATAAAACATGTTGACAGTTAAAATACAGCAAAAAGAGTTCACTTCTCAAATAACTACTCTACCCTCAAACAAATCCCTTCTGTAACCATAGCAATAATATGTCACCACTGAAACAGCGCTGTCACTACTGAAAAAAGAGCTTTTTAATCAAAAATAAAATGTATTGAATCATCAAACTAGATTTCATGATTACTACTCGTTAAGTGTTATGAGTACTTTAAACCCTGGTGACTCATGATTATTTTTATATGTTTTACAAGAAAAGATAGCATTCACATTTTGATACATTCAGAGAAAATAAATGTCAAATTCTGTTAAAAATTAATTAAAATGGATTTTGATTCAAAAACCATATATATTAATTTTTGGAAATATTCTGTACAATGGGAAACAGAAAAAAAAAGTATGAACAGAGTGATTAGTTTTATTCTCATGCGATTTTGTGTTTTGGTTGTGACAAATTCTTGGAGGAAAAAGACATTTGGATAAAGTTAGACAATATAATGTAAAAGTTGACTGCCCCCATACCAGATATGTGCCCCTCAGACCTGGTGCAACATGAATAACGTAAAAGTTTGTCCCAAATAAGATGTAAATTTCACAAAGGTTCCAACCCTGAATTTGACCTGCTTCTGTAGAATGCCCCATAACTTAAATTAATGGGTCACCATACCCAAAAGAAACTCCTCTTGGATGTTATTATTTGTCACTAAGAGCAAACAAGTTCCTGACTCTCATTCACCACAAATGTATGGCTTAATAGTAAGATCCCACACTTAACTTTGGATGGATAGTTTCTGAAAACTTGACTGATTGCACAGTGCTAATGTAATCTCTAATCAGACAGAAAACACAGCCAAGCACTGACCAATAGACTCTCAAATGACCCTATGAGATTTATTGTTAATCTTTGACAACTTTGCCTGAGAATTGACTTGTATTGATCAATATGCATGAGTCACTTGGTGATATAAGATTGAGTCTCCCACTGAATGTGGGTTGGACATGGGATGGAGAAAATAAACATTTGATTCAGGCAGAGATGTTTCACACCAGAATTAAAAGACTATGACTGCCAAACCTCCACAAAGGGATATGTTAACATGTTGGTTTAGGGTTTAGGTTGCAAAGAGGAAATGATCTTGAAATACAGTGAAGCAAAATTAGTGCAAACTGACAGGGCTTGCTGTGTCTCCCTGGTCCTATGATCCTTTCTCATAAATTGGCTTCAGCCTTGTGATTTTCTGCCACTTTTATGGTGTGTATTTATAGCAGAATGTTGAATCATTTTTCCTTTGCAACACTAAACTGTGCAGCTTCTTCCAGTGTAAGGTCTTTGATTTAAGGCCTAATTAACAAAAAGCATCCTCGCTGCTAGTTTATAACTCTACATGTGTGATACATTGACTTTAGGTTCTATGGGATTTTTAAATGTCCTAAGTGTTAAGTTTAAGTGTCCTGCATTCTACAGAATGAAATTGCATTTGTAACATAGATGCAGACCAAAGTTAAAAATCTCCAGTAGTACTGACTAGGGCTGCACGATATTAGGAAAACATGCGATATCAGTGTTGAATATTGTGATATGTGATTTGTTTGCGATGTACCAACAAATCCTAAAGTATACAATGGTAATGTATTTCTGCTGTGAATTTGCTGCTAAAATAGACCCCAGATGGTGAGCAGCCGAAACAGACACTGGGATATAAAAGATGAGCATTATTTTCAATTCAAACATCATGGTTTTATTGAAAAACTGATTTTACAGAAATGATTCACAACAAAAAAAAGAGCTGTCTTTTTCTTGGTGCTTGTCTTTTAACTACTTCAATGAAGAATTGATTGTACAAGAGTTTAGTTTTCTTTCAAATACATTTATTCAATCTTAGGAAAAACGAGAAAAGTAATTGATGTGACATCAATTACTATTTTGGTCTTGTGATGATAGAATTATGCTTGCAATTATGAAACTGCCCATCCAACCCCTAATACTTTCCATTGTGATGTTTTAAGGTCTTAAGCACTATTAAAACAGGATTAGTATTCTTTGAGGACTTATGGTAATTTTAAAATTACCCCCTGATGTCAGCTGTTGGTGTGATACACTCACACAGGATAAGCAAAGCCTGTAAATAGCTTGTTTCTCATGTTTCTGACTGAAAATGCTGCACAGACCCATCATGCTTTTCCCTGTTCACTCTGTTAGCTCTACAGAGGCAAAGAACTCATTCTTTATCACAGCCTGCAGCAAAGGTCCCTTGCGACCTGCCGCACTAGTGAGTTAACACATTAAGTTGGATGGAAACCTGATCAGGTGCCATGATGGGGAAGAGCCGGACCACAGACAGATGTGGTGTATTTTAGCCATTAGAGGTGGGGGTATGCCACCATTACTGAGGTAATGAGGAGCTACAGGGCTCAGCCATGTTTTCTTGCTGGCAGAACCTGTCTTCATTTTGACCCCAGTATGTTATAGCCCAGCATTATTCAAATTTTAGTCAAGAACTATGTTAACCTTATAGAGTGCATGCAGATATGAACTGAGAAAATAGGTCAGAGTTGTTCTGATGTGATATTAGGTGTGTAGGTGTTGCAATATTTGAATGTTCATGACAGATGGCAATGTGTATTCTTCAATTACTAGGCTGAATAAAATATCTTTTGAACTGTAACAATCTACATGATATGCAATAGTACTGCCTTGTTGGTGGTTTGAATTAGTTTGTGGATCCTCTTCCATTGGTTGACTTGCTGAGATTGTGGTAATTGCCCTGGACATTTTAATATGACAATGAGTCATTGAACTCCAGGAAAAAAAACAGGCCTTCACTGTCATTTCTTTTCTTCTGTTTATTTTAGCTCATTGCCTCATCATTTATCCTTCTTTTTTTTAATCATTCAGAGGTTTGAGCCTGAAGATCAAATACTCACTATTCATTGTGAATGTGGCACAGGCCTTGATTGGGAAATAATCTCTTTTATAAGGTAGAAGTAGCTTTGATTTTTAATGATTACGTAGTAGGCATTTTCTCTGTATGCTGGCACAATTTTTTTGTGAAAAACACTCACCTGCTTGAGCTATGCACCCTTACTGAAGTAACAGGCTCCTGTAAGATATTCCTTAGTGTGGAGAATCAGCTTCCTATAAACTCTCTATAAACTTCAACAGTCATTTATACAGAAACAAAAATCTCTTAGTCTTTCAAGAATGCCTCTCCCTTCACTTCAGTTTTATGGCCTAATGTTTCAGTGCACTTTTGTTTCAAACTCACAGAGCAAAATTACCCAATAAAGTCACGCTGAATGTTCAATTTCTGGTCTATGACCTTTAAGCTGACATTTCATTCACTTATTTAGAAATCAGGGCTACTTCTGAGACTTTCTGAGGTCCCCGGCATGAACAGCAATTTTTGGACACAGCACAGTGGCATAATTGTACAGGAAGTGACACTTCATTTAGTTCCTGTAGCTCATATTTAATTGAGTGTCAAATTCTGCATGGGCTGAATGTCAATGTTGGTCAGCTTTCTCCTGTTGTTTCCTCAGCTTTGGAAGTCCATCAGCTCTTTTTAGCCTTTTTCCTTCACGGATGTACGTTCCAGGTTTGTGCTAGATATTCTTATAGATGGTGAATTAAAGAAATCAAAGCCCCACTTACTTATTGTGCTGCTACTTTAGCTAAAGAACTTAAAGCATAAAAAGCCAGGAGATCAAGAGGAAGACTCATGCTGTCTCAAATTGCATACTCTTTTATGTAAAAAAACAGTTTCAATTCAGTTGTACATGGCTTTGAAATTATGAAAATCTGTTTTATTGTCTTTAGCAACATCTATTTTGAAGAAGAAGTAGTAACTACATGTGTGGTTTATACTGTTGTAGATCCCACTCCAAGAGGTACTTGGTGCAATGTTTTTTTTTACACCACTAGGACCCTGGCGTCTACCTCACAGTCTTTACTGCCACCTCACTCTACCACAGGAAAGAGACCATGGCCACAGCGAGGAGGATGGAGCCTGAGCCAGCCCCTCAAGAGAAAAGCGAGGAGAAAAGCTGGTTTCAAGCTGGCTGCAAGCGGGTTAATGCAATACACAAGGACTGCACCATAAAATGTCATCATGATACCTTAAAACTTACAACAAGATCACAGGCAGGGAATATAGAAGCAAGTTAGAACAACTTAGAAGAGGCTGCACTGCACAGAAGTCAGTTTTCACAAATCTAGTCAGCTCCTGTGAGGCTGTCACACTGGCCAGCCATGCGGTAGCTGAAGAAATAGCCCTATTGAGCAAGTTGTTCAATGACTGGGAATTTATCCGAGACTGAATTTTAGAAGTGACCAACATTTTACAGCCCAACCAAAAGCAAAGCTCAGTGAGATAACTTTGTCCAATGACACTGTGAATAGAAGAACAGGCCAACGATCCCAAAATGCAACTGATACAGTATGCAGAAGACATGGAGAAAGGGCACTTTCCCATTCACATCATTACAGCAGAGGTGGAGCCTGACATCGGAGGAGACATGGCCAACCCAAAACAGGACCACAATCCCAAATAATAAAAGGTATGTTGATCTTGTTACAAAAATTCAGTATGACTGGCTTATTGATGACAAATGATAGATATTAATGACTTGTTTGGTATAATTATATATTAAAAGTCTCTTTTTTTCCTCCACCTGTATGTTTCTGTGTCTGTCCTCCTGAAATAAGATGCATGCAGATAAGAGAGGGAGCAGGGCGCACTGAGACCGACTGTTCTAAATAAGTTTTTACATACATTCTGAATTGTACTGCGCAGGACTGTTATATCCCAAATTTGACTGAAGAGAGCAGAAAACCCATTTTGTATGGGATTTTGTGTACATTACATTGTTTGAAGATTTTCTCAATTTTTCCCTGGTTTAGCCTCATTAATTAAAAGGTGTTAATAACTGAATGCAGATCAGTGAATGTAGACTGTACAAATGCAACCTGGTCATTAAAATCATTACAAATGGGATCTTTACCCTGTTTCATTTTTACCTTTGGTGGCCCTCAGTCTAACGATGGGTTCCTCAATTGGCCCTCAGCTAACAAAAATTTGGAGAATCCCTGGTGTGTACTCACCCACTGACACTTCTATATGCTCAACTTAGTTGAGCGTTGACAATCAGGGGTTGGGCATTAAATAGACTGCACATACAACTCCACCTTTCTGATCCGTCACTCTGAGTGCCAACTGTCCCCAGATTGGAGCCAACCAGAGCCCCCATTTCTCCCGGTAGCAAGTCAGGAAGTTTAGTCCCAAGCCGTTCATAAACATTATGTTTTAAATATTTGCTCCTCAACATACCACTTTTACCTATGACATCTTGATTGTAGCTTAATTTTCATCCAATTCTGTCACCACGATGACCTGCCTTTCCCTGTTTCAGACAGGCTCTGACCTGGAGAGAGTCGGCATTTAAACCTACTGAGCAAGAGACGTCTGTAGACGTCCATGTTGATATCATGTCCCCTCGTTCAGGTTGTAATCTGTACGTCCACTTCACAGCCAGATGTATTTGCATTGATAAGAGCTGATTGGCCTGGCTCAAATCTGGACATCTACAGCCAGAGCTCTTTAAAATAGATGTTTTAACAGGCCATAATCTGGATCTCTATTTGATAGCCAAAACTGGTTGAAAATGACATCAACTCTTTGACACCTGAGCCCCAAAGTGTCTTCCTAGACTATTTTTTGACCATAAAATGGTCAAAAACTGTCCAATGAGTCAGTGCTTATGCCCATTTTTTTCTGGAATACTTTGAACTTTCAATAGCTGTCGTTATTTCAAATTTACTGCATTTTATGTGAGACAAAAAACACTTTGAAGAAAAAAAACAAACAGAGTATCAGATGTTAGAGATTTAGTGAAGCAAAAAACACTCCAAACAAAACAGATAAAATGAATTTTACAGGATGACCTGAACATTGGAACATTAATTAACATTTGAACACTAACGTTTATGAGTTTTTTTCTCTTATCTTGTATAAAAAGAGATATTAACAGCATCCCCACATCTTCCAGCATTTCACAGCTTGTCTCTCTCTTTGCACAAAAGCCACTGGAGGATGTTTTCTTGTCTTCATAACATAAAAACTGAATCTGAAAGAGGATGAATAGGATATTCAACAACTCACACCTATTGTACAGTACAAACAAGGCATGGTACAGTGTTTATAAAGATGAGCAAAAATACATGCCTCAAATCAGGCTCACACAGCACAAAGACTAGAAGCACATTTTTGAGACTGCAGAAAGATTTCATGTTCTATTTTGCGCCCGGCGTGTAAAACACACATACTTATGTACAGTACAAACACAGGACGTTACTTTGTTCTTAAAAAGTTATTACGCATCATCAACATTGAAATAGGTTTATATTGTACAAATAAGACTCAGTACATCCTTCCAAAAGAGTCACTACACAATACAGGCATCAAATTGGGCGTATGAAGCAAGAACTACATACAGAGAGCTTCATTCATCCTGACATTCATCCCATCGAACATAACCTTTTCTCACATGAAGCTGCAACCTCAGATGCTCCTTCTTTCTCAGGGTCATGCAGAAACTTTAGAGGGGTTTTATAACCAGGGATGATCCTGTTTTTGGCATTTTTGGAGAAACTCTGCTTTGTTTTCTCTGTGCCTTCCTCTCACCCATTCACTCCAAGGTCTGTGTGTTTATTTGTGGGTTTTCATAAACCCCAGAGTGAAATTACCGTAATAACCACATATTGGCTGAAAGAGCAACGTATCAGCTTTCAGAAACTGTTGGAATTTTTCAGATTGTGTGAACGCTTTCGGAGTAAACAACATTCAAATGCATATGTGTCGACGCCGACACATCCGTTGTTCAAGGTTAAGAAAAGTTGTTCAGCTTGGCCCCAGTCTGGACGTCTACTAACATCCAGAACTGGTTGAAAATAGACATTTCAACAGGCCATAACCCCGAGCAACATTCTGCTATACAAAAAAACAGTCTTTCTGTGCTCACTTGCTATTTCATCTTTCTTTGGTTCTGACTTATTACATCACCCATGGCAGAATCTGCTTTGTGTCATTGCTACTGTTTTGTGAATGTGAAGAAGCTGCTTTGACAACAGCACTGCCCTCCGATGAAACTAAATGAAACACAGGTGGGAAACATTTGTCTTTCAGCCTTTTCAGGGGCTGTGCCCAGGATATTTAAGAAGGGAACAGAGGATGCTGTTTATGGATGTGCTGGGGAACATCTCAAGCATGCCCTGTCAAGGAAAGGGGGAGTCGTTGAGACTGATGTTGATATGTAATTTTGTGTTTGTACTACAGGCCTGTAAATTGTTTGAAAATAAATATTTATTACAAATCATAAACTGATCCAAAATGTTTCATTTTTGATCAATATCATCTACCGACACTCAGTATATACATGGCTGACGAAGCTATCATGCTAGCAGGCTGCACAGTGCACCGAGCCGACCGGATGAGCGACTCAGGGAAAAGCAGAGGAGGAGGACTGGCCAGCTACTCCCTCAACAGGTGGTGTACAAATGCTACAGTGACTGCAACACACTATTCCCCTGATTTGGAGTATATTACATTAAGATGTCGCCCCTTTTACCTGGCCCGAGAGCACACGGTTGTCATGGTTACGGCTGTGTACACACCACCCAGTGCTAACGCTAACGTAGCATTAAAGACCCTGCTAGCTGCTGTTAGCAAACAACAGTCTGCCCACCCGGATGGCATTTTCATTGTGGCTGGAGACTTTAATCATGTGGATTTAAGAACTGTGCACCCAAAGTTTTCCAACATGTTACATGTGCAACAAGGGGTCATAACGTTCTGGACAAAGCTTACAGCAACATCAGGGACGCTCAAGAGTCTCTCCCCTCCCCCACCTAGGACAATCAGATCATCTGTCCCGGTTTCTCACCCCTGCATACAGACCCCTCATACAAAGAGCACTGCCCGTGGTGAGGTCCATACAGGTTTGACCCACAGCTACAGGACTGCTTCCAAACAACCAACTGGGACATTTTTGCAGAGGAGAACCTATAATGTCACTGAGGAGAAGGTAGTTAGACTTTATCCAAATACTAAACAGTGGATGAACAGTGAGGTGAAACAGCTGCTGAGGGATTGGGACTCTGCCTTCAGGTCTGGAGATATGGATCTCTACAGCTCAGCCAGATCCAACCTGAAGAGGGGCATCAAGCGGGCAAAGGCAGCATATGCCAAAAAGATCGACGTGTTTGGCAGGGCATCCGTGACCTTGTTAACATGAACACCTCCAGTGCTCCCACTACCAGCACCAGCACAGACCTAGCGGAGGAGCTGAATCAGTTCTTTGCTAGGTTTGAAGTCAGAGAGGAAGAGGATGCCCCCATGCTGCTGCCCGCTGACACCCTGGCTCTCACTGTGAGCACGGAAGAGGTCAGGAGGGTGCTTTGGGGTGTGAAACCATCAAAGGCTGCTGGTCCTGATGGCGTCCAGGGGAGGGTACTGAGGGGCTGTGCAGACAAGCCAGCAGAGGATTTTACCACCATTTTTAACCTCTCACTGGCTGCATGCACAGTCCCCAGCTGCCTGAAATCTGCCACCATTGTACCCATCCCCAAGAGGCAGTCAGTCAGCAGCCTGAACAACTACAGACCTGTAGCTCTCACTTCTACTGTGATGAAGTGTTTTGAGAGACTAGTTCTGAGGCACATTGAATCTTTACTGCCCCCCAGTCCCGACCAGCACCAATTTGCATACGGAGCCAACAGGTCCACAGGTGATGCCATCAACTCAGCCCTTCACACAGTGTGTAAACACCTTGAACACTCTGGCAGTTATGTGAGGATGTTGTTCGTGGACTTCAGCTCTGCTTTTAACACACTCGTTCCGAGCAGGCTGTTGTCCAAACTGTGCAGTCTGGGAATTGGCGAGCACACTTGCAGATGGATCAGAGACTTTCTCACCGGCCGTCTACAGTCAGTCAGGATGGGGGACCACCACTCCTCAACCCTGGCTGTGAGCATTGGGGCTCCCCAAGGCTGTGAGCTCAGTCCAAAGCTTTACACCCTGTACACACATGACTGTGATCCAATTTACAGCAACAACATCTTTGTAAAATCTGCGGATGACACAACTGTGGTGGGGCTGATACACAACAATGATGAGACGACCAACAGGGAGGAGGTCCTGAACCTCACTGCCTGGTGCTCCCACAATAACCTGGCACTCAACTCCTCGAAAACTAAGGATTGGTGCTGGACTTCAGGAGGAAGAGGGAGGATCCCCCCCTCTTCTCATCTGAGGGGACCTGGTAGAGCGGATCAGTAACTTCAGAAACGTACATTTCTCAGGACCTTACATGGGGCACAAACACCAACACCCTCGTGAAAAAGGCACAGCAGCGCCTGTACTTTCTAAGGTCACTGAGGAAGGTCAACGTGTCCCAGAGCCTGCTGCTGTCCTTCTATAAGTGTTCTGTAGGGAGCATCCTCACCTACATCTTGGCGTGGTTCAGGAGCAGCTCTCAGACTGACAAGAAGGCTCTGGAAAGAGTCAGGAAGTCAGCACAGAGCATCATAGGGATTCAGCTGCCCTCTCTGTCAGATATCTACAACACCAGATGTCTGCACAGGGCCACAAGCATCGCCTGTGACAGCTCACACCCCGGGCACAGCCAGTTCTCACTGCTGCCCTCAGGGAAGAGGTACAGGTCCATAAAAGCCCGCACCACTAGATTTACAAACACTTTTTATCCCAGTGCAATCAGAGTACTGAACACTCAATAGCTCATCCAGATAATGTTGAAGTGTTTCAGCCATGTCACTGTGCAATATTATCTATGTAATAACATCTATCTGTGCAATTGTATCTACCTCCATTTCGCTGCTACCATGCCCTCTCCTTCTCTGTTGCACACTTGTACATTCTTCTTAATGCTCCCTTTTAGATATTTTAAATGTTTTATTTAACTTACTGTACTTTATTTTATTCTTTATATTTTTATACCTTTCCTTTGGGTATTGCACCACCAGAGTCGTCTTTCTGATTTCGTTTTACATTGTGTATGTGTGTACACTGTGTATGATGACAATAAAAGCTTTCTATTTTTTTCTATTTCTAAACTCTACATCCTACATCCAGCTGTATTTTAGTAACATGTCTAAAAACAATGGTCTCTTAAGGTATCATATAAATGTTGAGCCTTATAATCATTATGATTACAATTTGGTCTTGAAAAGAAACACAACAACTGCAACATTAAATGTTTACATTTCAAAATCCCCCAAATAATGGTATTCTTTATCTCTCAAAGTACAAGACATTTATTCAAATGCATTTTGAATGTTGTATTAAACATTTTCATACAACCCCAGTTCCAATGAAGGCTGGCCATTGTGTACAATGTAAATAAAAACAGAATACAATGATTTGTAAATCTCCTTCAACCTATATTCAGTTAAATACACCACAAAGACAAAGTAATTAATGTTCAAACTAAAACACTTTATTTTTTTGTGCAAATATTTGCTCATTTAGAATTTGATGCCTACAACACATCTCAAAAAAGCCAGGAACAAATGTCTGGGAAAGTTGAGGAATGCTCAAAGAACAGCTGTTTGGATCATTCCACAGGTGAACAGGTTGATTTAAACAGGTGAGTGTCATGATTGGGTATAAAAGGAGCATCCCCAAAAGGCTCAGTCCTTCACAAGCAAAGATGGAGCCAGATTCACCACTTTGTCAACAACTGCAGGAAAAAAAGTCCAACAGTTTAAGAACAAAGTTTCTCAACGTTCAATGCAAGGAATTTAGGGATTTCATCATCAACAATCCATAATATCATCAGAAAATTCAGAGAACCTGGACAGATCCCTCAGGTGATACTGCAATAAAATAAAAAACATCATTGTGTAAAGGATATTAGCACGTGGGCTCTTGAACACTTCAGAAAACCATTGTCAGTTAACACATCTACAAGTGCAAGTTCAAACTCGACCATGCAAAGGAAAGCCATACATCAACAACATCCAGAAACACCGCCAAGCTCATTTGAAATGAACTGAGGCAAAGTGGGAAAGTCTGCTGTGGTCTGATGAGTCCACATTTCAAATGTTTTTTGGAAATTGTGGAATAATGTCCTCCAGGCAAAAAAGGAAAAAGACCATCCAGATTGTTGTCAGCAGAAAGTTCAAAAGCAGCATCTGTAATGGTACATGGGTGTGTTAGTGTCTGAAGTTTGAATTCTACAATATTTTCTTAATGTAATGGTGGTAAGGTTGTTATGTCTTCATCAGAAACATTCAACTTGAATCTTAATTTTTGGTAATATCACTCCTTGTGTTCTTTTTTGTTCCAAAAGTTTAATTAGTAATATAAATCATTAATCAGTGGTTTTATCAGGATTTATTGAAAAACATGTTGTGGTGTTTTTATGTTGGTTGGTTGGTTGATAAGTGTGTAAAAAGTAAAAAAAAATTCATATCAATTAAAAACTAATTCAATCATGGGCTTGAGTCTGATGATTCATGTTTGCTGTGGAGCTCTGTTATCCCTCCCACAGGGCTTGGGCGCCCCTCCTCCTGGCTGGTTGGTGCACCTGTGGCTCCTGCTCCTGTTCCTGATCACCTGCAGCGCATCACCTAATCAGCTCTCCCTTAAAGGCTGTGTGGAGACAGGAGTCAGGCGCCAGATTATTCCCACTACCACAGTGATACTTCGGCTCCCGTCTTCAGATTGAGTATTTGTAGACTTCAGAGATTATTTGTGCATTTTCTTGTGTCTAATCACCGGTGTCTCTCTCTTTTTCCAGTGCCTCCTCGTGCTCCTGCCCTCTGCCCTAGCCCTGCTACCCTGCCTCGTACTCCCAAGTCTCCCAGCCTCTGTTAACTCTGGACTCCCTCACCACCCCAGCTCTGGATCTCTTCTGTCTAACACCCTGCAATAAAACCTCTTAAAACTGCCTCCACTGCCTCTGCCTGCTTTTGGGTCCTCCTCCATTTCTCTGGTTACTGAGAACCTTAACACTTGAGGCTTAAAATATTTTGGAGGTGCTATGTGTTCCTTCAAATAAACCAAAGGATGCCAGTGGCAAAACAAGTATATAGCCCAGGTGAAATACAACATTAACCAATATTGTATAAAGTATACATGCACTTTGGCAGTGAGTGTGTTCACGTGCAGCTGGCAGCAGTGCACGTGCTGACGCTGGAACTGAACCAAGGGGGAGGATTAAAGTTTGAGTTTTGTGTTTTAAAAAACAGTTAAGGAAACAATTTTTAAAAAAATCATCGTATCAGAATCATATACATTGAAACAAAATTTAAAGTTCTGCTATCAACCCGAAAATGTTGAAGCGCACATTTTTTTTTCAACGAAATGTCAGCAAGTGAACGACATAAATTCTTGTTTCCTTTACGCACCATCTCAGATGACGAAAGAGGAAAAGATGATCAGTTGCGTACTGGCTTAAGGTCAGTTTTGTATCAACTTGAATTTGGCAATATTAAGAACAGCGATTCAATCAAAGGTGAGTCAGTGTTTACAAACTGACGTTAATGTCAACTCATGGAAACTTGAAAGTTAAAGATAAGGTTTAGAAGGTAATGATATTTATACCAGCAATGTATTTAAAAATGAAGATCAATGGGGTTTGAGTGGTAGTTTACATTTGTTGGCTTTATAAGTGTGGTGTCTTGTTTGTTTTATTTCAGAACATGGCGGAATTTTGGCCAACTAAACTGCTTGTTTTGAGGGACCCCGACATCAAAAAGATGCGGGAAGAATGCCAGTTGCTCTGTGTAAGTATGAAAAGATTTCAGATTGAAACACTTAGAGCTTGTGGGATATTTAATGGGTTACTTTTTATGGTGCCATGCAGCTGTTTGAGAATTTGTTGCATATTTCATTCTCTCCTCAAGACATGATTTGTCACTCAAGGCTTCAGTGAATTACAGTGCTTAATCAAGACTTATACTATGAAATAAAATGCAATTACTCCATGTTATTTCACAGCTCATGGAAAGTTTTAGATTTTATTTGGCTGTACACCCGTCCAACAACACCAAATGATATGGATTCAGGTTGATACACAACTTGTTATTAATCATAATCAAATACCATATTGATACTAAACATAATACTAGTAATGCTAAACAAACTAAAGCTTGTAGACCATAGTTGTTATTGGATATGTTTGTTCTATTCATGAGATGAGTTTCACAATTGCACACTAATGTAATTTCTACATGGGGCTTGTGCAAAAATGCTTCTGTCTGTAATCTGTATTTACATAACATCCATGTATAAAACTGGATGCAGGAGGTGATTTTTTTCATGTTGGGGCACTAAATAGCTCCATACCTCATGAGCCATGTGTCCAAGTGATGTTAGGGCAAATTGACTTGATATACTTTACTCATGAGTGCATATATGTTGGAACCATTGACTGTATATAGAATGGACAGCGTGCCTCTGCCTGTCACCGTTCTACAATTTTGAAGCCAAAAACCCGTTTCTCTAGCCGCCATTGTGCAGCCAGAGTCTGCGCAGTAGAGAATTTCAGGTGGAGCCAAGTAAAAAAGAGAAATAAAAATATTTATTTCTTCTTCTTCAGAAGGTTTAGTCTCCTTTTGGCCCTTTCCCAAAGTTTCTTATATCCCCGATAAAAACTACTCACGAACGGCAGCTGTCAACTATCGTAAAACAAAACTCATATTGCGGTTTTTAATGTCCAATAACTAATGAGAAACTAACTTCTCAGAAAAAAAAACACCTGAACACCATGCAGCCAGATGACATCGTCATACTACCTTAGAGTAAGGATGAGAGAAACGTTTCTACGAGGTATCGTAATTTTTTTAAGTTTTCCCGGCTCATATCTGGAATACATGGGGAGGCAGGGCTTATGACCTATACTGCAGCCAGACACCAGGGGGCGGGGCTTATGACCTATACTGCAGCCAGACACCAGGGGGCGGGGCATCTGCTTCAGTTTGAGCCGAACGTCGTTACGTCCACTCATTATACAGTCTATGGTTGGAACTTCAGGTTTTAGAGGACCATCACAAGGTTCAAGTTTTTGACCACAAGTTTGATCATTCAAACATTATGAGAGGACTTACTTTTTAAATTGGTTCTTGATTACATTATAAATATTTATTATGTTATGTATTGGAATAGATATTTGTTCGATTTATAAAACTTATTTTAAATAAAAATCTTAGGGTCATTGTAGATAATGTACAGCGTAACTGTATCAATTTAGAATACAGTGTATTACATTTAATTTGTTGATTTATTCATTTATTTGGTTTATGCAAGACAAAAACTGTTGAGCCAGCGTTAGCTATAAAGCTAGTTTTCATCCGTGGTCCCTGGGCAGGAGGATGCACAAGACTAGACGATGCAAATGACGAAAGACAAACTAACCTTGAAAACAATACATACTGAACAGCAGTCCTCCATCATCAACATCACATTTAAAATGACATTTCATTGTCTCAAATTTGATTCATTCAGAGGATGAAATCACTGATAACATGATTGTTTTTCCTTGAGCCATAGTTTCAGTTTACTTTTAAAAACACTGAGGCTTATACTATCTCTAATGTTGCGCAGGATTGAGTTCCATTTTTCTGCTGCTCTGACCAAAAGTGTAGACCAGGTCTATGCAACTGGCGGCCCTTGGGCTAACTCTGGCCCGCGGATCAGCTGTTTTTGTGAATAAATAAATAAATCATGAACAGAGGGGGAAATTGGAAAGAACTGCCATTGTTGCCAGGGTTAAGCTTCAGAATCAGCAGAGCGCTCTTGTTTAATATAACATCTTTGGTCCTACGCTGTGGCCTATCACAAGCGTGCCTTATTAATGGGGTTGGGACTTTAGCACCTCATTGCTGCGGTGGCGGGCTTGTTGCTAGCTACCGGGAGTATCCATACAACGCGAAATGTTGCTGTCAACACTAAGGGAAAGCAAAGTGGATGCAGAAAATTGCAAATTTAACAACAACTGGACGGACAAATATGTGAACACTCAAAAGCATGTGACAAGAGAGAGAGACCACACACAGTCTGTCACATTTCAGAAAAACTCCCCTTGAGGCGGCTGCACTACGCTACAGGAACCTAGAACTGGACCAACCTTGGGAGAAGAACCAACAACACCTGACTCCAGCTGGGAGGACAAACAAGCACAGTATGGTTTTAGCAGATTTATGTGACAAAGCTGGCTGTGTTTTCTGCGATGTGGGGTAGAGATAAGATCATCTTGTTCAGACAACTGACGCAGTAAGGTCCCAAAAACTTGGCTTGAAAAGGAGAACCCACTATGGGCAATAGAGCCAACACCTGGTCACGCACGCAAAACAGACGTTTCTCAGAATGCTGATCATACCAGTGTTTCATCTTTGCCTAAGATTTTATCATTTTTTGTTTAGCCAGCTGTCCTGCCATGTACAATCTGTGCCGAAAACCATTCACATAATCAATCAAGTTCGAAGGAGGGTCAGCTGCTAGCCACTCATCTCGAAGCACAGTTAAAGGTCCACGCACCTTATGTCCAAATACAAGATCATTGGGGCTAAACCGAGTACTCTCCTGACAGACTTCTCTAGCAGAGAGAAGAAACCGCGGACACCCTTCTTCCCAGTCCTGACTCATTTCTGTACAGTATGACCGCAACAAAGACTTCAGGGTCTGGTGGAAGCGTTCTAGAGCACCTTGGCTCTGTGCATGATAAGCAGAAGCCTGGTTGTGCTTGATCTTTAGCTGCTTCAACACTTGAAAAAACAAACGCGATGAAAAGTTGGACCCCTGGTCACTCTGAATAGTTTTCGGTATGCCAAATATACTGATTAACTGAGACAAAGCCTTAACAACAGATTTAGCTGTGATAGTGCTCAGTGGATATGCAGCAGGATATCGTGTAACCTGGCACATCACAGTTAAAAGATATTCCGAACCAGACTTTGATCTTGGCAAAGGCCCAACACAGTCAATGATCAGATGTTCAAAGGGATTATCTACCACTGGAATAGGACACAAGGGAGCAGGTTTTATAGATTGATTGGGTTTACACTGGGTTGTCATCTGACATGTATGACACGTCTTGATGTAGGCTGCAACATCATGTCTAAGCCGGGGCCAGAAGAAAAAAAGCGCATAATGTTACGATATGTTTTGTTTACTCCTAAATGCCCGGTATGATCATGTGAGCACTTCAACACTTCATCGTGATACTTAGTTGGCACAACAATCTGGATAACTGGCTCACCTACACAGTCAACCCAGAGGCACCCACTTACGCACCAATACGTCCTGCAGCAAAAAAACACCCACAAGCCGCACTCTTAGCGTCAACCTTAGGCTTCACCTGATCAAACATATCACTCAAAGAAGTGTCAGCTTTCTGCTCAGTGATAAGCTCTGACTGGGAAACAGGAAGAGATTCAGGAACATGAAAATCTAGCTCTACACCATACATATCCACCACAAAGACCACAATACAGACCTCTAGGCCTCCCAAAACCAGTACCACTAAATTCAGTATTAACAAATGCACCCTCTATCCTCAGAAGAACAGCCCAAACTTTTAACATTGCACTAAAGTACCAAAATAGAGGTGAAAACAAAAGGTACCAGCCGCAACGAAGAGCAGACCACAAACTGCATCTTGAACAACATGACAAACTCACCTGAAGGAGAACTGAATCGAACAAGCCCCCATTTTGTCACAGCCTGGCTCAAAAGCATGTGACAAGAGAGGGAGACCACACATAGTCTGTCACATTTCAGAAAAATGTATTTATTTACATGAAAAAATAAGCAATGTAAGTAGAATTCAGTGTGTGTGCAGTGTTGGGTGTGTGTGTGTGAGTGTGTGTGTGTGTCCGTGTGTGTGAGTGAGTGAGTGAGTGAGTGTGTGTTTGTGTGTGTCTGTCTGTCTGTGTGTGTCCTTGTGTGAAGTGCATGAGTCCCACACAGGTGAAATCAGTCAGGTCAGGGAAAGAGAAAGAAGCTACACTGCAGCTCAGCTTTTGTAAGCTCCTAAACCCAGCCCGCTCAGGTGTGCTGCATCCATGCACTCAGGCCAAACTCCACCCACCCACAACTACCTGCAAAGCAGACAGACAAGCAGCAGCAAGGGAGACAGAGGCAAAGAACAAAAGGCCAACCCCTGGGCTGTCACAACACGGAGACCACTGAGGGGAAGCCGATGTGTTGGCTGTCATGAAGGACTATTACCTGCGGAGACACTTTAAAACTAAAAACCTCGGCTTTGATGAAACTTTTCTTCCAGGTTCAGATGTTCGCCAGTGGAAAACAAAAGCTCTCACTGCAAACTATGAGCAAAGCCGTGTTGTGATAAGTCGATCCTGTTCAACCCAACAGAATGCAAATGCAGCTTCCCTTGGCCTATGGAAAAATCTGTTGAGTGGTAATTTGAAACAAGAAGGTCGAACAGAGACAGCTGAAGAGTTAGAGTGAGCAGACAGATGTGAGCTTTTGTGACCAAATCCTGTGACAGCAGCGAGAATGTTTGATTTCCGCTGTCATTACTTTCTTGGAGAGGTTCTGATGTGTCCTGCAGAGCCAATCAGGAAAATTAAAGATGACTTTCATCAGGTAGAGTTTCAACAGTGAGGGTTTCACACATTCATCGTTTATTTTGGATTGAGAATACTCCTGTTATTGATAAAATCATGGAGGGGGTGGTTTGTAGATAAATATGTAATGTGTGAGTTACCGTCCCAGGATGAGAATGTATTAGAAATAGTTACATCTGTGCAGCAGCATTCGAAGCGTCACTCAAAAAGTTGTAAAAAAAAAAAGGAACACAACTCTGCTTTAATTTTCCAAGACCAGCCTCTGGTAGAACATTTATCTCTGAAGAACTAAGTGTAGAGGATTTAAAAGAAAGGTGTCAGTGTCAGGTAGAAAGGACAGATAGTAAAACCCCGGGTCCATGCAACTGTCAGGCAAACAAGCATGTGGACAAATTGATTAGAGACTGAGCAGCAGCCATTTTACCAGGAGTAAAGACAGCCCTTAGAGATGAAAATAGCCAATTCAGCAGTAAAGATCAGGTGTTTCAGAGTGCAGAACAAGCGTACAGGCTCTTTGCGTTGAAGACGCATACTGTTCTGGAGAGAGAGGTGAAGGACGTCTTATTCAATCAGTACAGTAAGACTCTGTTGAAATGCTGGAATGCCAACATAAATATCCAGTATGTTGCTGACGCATATGTGTGCGTAGTGTGCATAATTTTTTACATATCAAAGGCAGAAAGAGAGATTGGGTTACTGTTAGGTAATTCTCAGAGAGAGGCTACTCAGGATAAAAATCTTCAGGAGGCTGTTTGTAGGTTAGTACCTAAAATGCATCTTAAGCCTCATTTCCACCAGGCAGTCCGGTACGGATCAGTACAGTTTGGTACGGGTCAGATCAGTAAAGCCTGATCCTGTGGGCGTTTCCACAACCAACCGTACCCTGCTTGATGGGCCAGATGTCGAGAGTTGCGTCAGCTACGTAACAGTGTGACATCACTGCAGCGCTACCAGCGCTACACAATGTATCCCGCAAATAAATGCAACGAAGAAGAAATTAGCGGCATTGTAAACAAAGAGCAACAATGGAGGACATCCAGCAACTCTTCTACTTTGTGATCAGCATGTGGCTCTTTATTCCATAACGCAGTGAAGCTTTGTTTCAGGAAAGGCTGTGTGCGGGGTTGTGTGTCGTTCTTTATTACCACCGTGGCACAGGAAGTTACCGATCTTTTGACCTATCAACTACTGCAGTGATTATAGCCCCACCCCTGGGGTCGGTTTGGAGCGGCTTGGCACCCCAACAGAAGGGTACTGAAAAGTGGAGCGGTACGGGTCGCTTATTTGGGGACCCGTCCCAGTTTTAGTCTATGGAAACGCCACAAAATGCGTGCTGTACCGAGACGAACCGAACTGATCCGCTTGGTGGAAACGAAGCTTTAAATAAAGCTCAAGAAAAGTCATGTTTGTGCCATCAGGGGAGAACGTGTCTGAAGAATGAGTTTGCCTTTGTGTGTCTTAAAACAGAAAGTGTCATCACAGGGTCTTGAGTCAGAAGATGTATTTGACTAATGTAGTTGACCATTATGAGAACAGGCCAGACAACTGTGAATTTAGTGATGTGTGTATGGCATCTTTTGACTCAGAATATCGTGTACGACATTCCAAAGGATGTACACTTACCGTACATTCCTTTGGGAGAAGAAAATATCCATTTTTGCGCGTTAAATATGTAGATTTGCAGTTGTTGATAATTGATGAGCCAATTTTCAACAATTGTAGATCACAGGTTGTTAGTTAATATTAATGGTAGATAAAGGCAGATTAAGCAGACTGGTGACTTTTGCTTGTCCTGAATATGTTGTGATCGGAGAACAAGACTTTATTAGTAGTAAGGAAACAGGGAAACTTGAGTTGACAACTGGGCATCACACCAAAGCCAGTAATTTGTGTTTAGAGGAAACGCTGCTCTTGGGAATAAGTGCTCGTGTGATGTTGTGTTGCAGAATCTAATTTTCGGGCTCGCTTGTTCCTTGTTGAATCTGTTACTTTAATATAAGGTGGGGGAGGACCCCCATTTCAATCGCATAATTTCTCATCTTAGGTCTCCTAATTCTAAGACATTTACCCATGAAAAATAATGAAGAGAGGAGTCCAAATCAGCAGGAGAGTCCAGTCAGCTTGAATCCAAAAAAAAGTTTATTTAAGTCTAGCCACCCTTAACAAAGCCAGATTTGAGAGGTTTTCAGCACATTAAACATTCTGTACCAACTGATAAAACAAAACAATATGAACAACGACTAAAAAGAAATCTCCCGCATCTCCTAAAAATCTTTCCTAAACCTCCTAACAAAACTCTAGCCTAAAAACCCTCATCTCTTCTCCCAACATAACCTCTCCATTTTCTTAGAAACCTTCAACTAGAAAAAACCTAGAAGAGTCTTGAAAAACCCCAGAAAAGGCCCCAACAAAAACATGTGTCTGAGAAACCCAGCACCATCACCCCCAAAAAACCTGTGTGTGAATTGAACAGTGTAGCTTCTTTTAAAACCCAGTGGACATCCCTTCTCCAGTGGTGATTGGCTGTTTATCTAGAGCAGCAGGACACTGCTCCTTATAGGGGGACAGGATACCACCGGATCAATGAGGGGGGGGTACGGATAATATCTGGTATTACATCTTACAGTGTAGTCTCCATGAAGCCAATGGAACATCAGCAAATTGACAGTGTGAACCTGGAATTTAGAGAATTACCCAGAATCTGTTAAGATTTCCAGAATGTGTTCAAGTTAACTATTCAGAGCTGTTCCTTGCAATCTTCAGTGTCAAGCAAGCTGTTGGTCAGTTCATGTCCTTCAAATTGCATGGACACACAGGGAGCTTATCTCCAGTTACTAGGCAGGTTTAAGCTGACCTGCAATATCCTGCAATGTAAGCTATAGGCGATGTAAAGACCACAGTCTCTCAAAGATGCACTGAACAACAGGTTTGTTTGCTCTGTCTACTCCAGGAGACAGCAGGCTGAAGTATGTGACAGCTGGCATCTTTATGTAAGGTATTTGAGAATTGCCTTTAGTAGGAGTAAACAGCTTACTTAAACCGAAAAAAAATCCACAACAGTTTAAAAACGTGGATATAAACGACTGTCTGGTTAATGGTGTATGTGGTACGGTGACTCGCCACCGACCATTGATGGTAAGAAGTTTCCTCAGAGGGTGTTTCTAAAGTTTGATGATCCTGCCGTGAGAAACACTGCATCCGTCTGCGTGCACCTCTCCTGTGGTGTGTGTTGACTGCTTTCGTCAGCTCACACCAGCTGCGTGTAACGTTCATCAAGCTGCAGGGCTGACAGACAGTTGGTCTCACGAGGTCAAGGAGGTCCCGTGCTTCTCACTTCATAGATAAGTCTCTGTTCATTCATGATGGTCTGTAAAACCTTATACCTGCTGACCCCTGGTGTGTCTTTGCTTGTTGTTTCTGTTTAACACTGTAGTCAAGCTAAATACAATTTAGCTTTGACATGGTTTCTTTTATTTTGAAAGTCACAGCTCTTTTTGATGGTTTCCGGGCACCACATCCTGTCCCACTTGATCTTCCCTGCACTGAATTTATGCATCACAGCTGCATTTGAATATGCAAATGAGGCCAAGCCTCGCCTCTTTCAGGAAGTGCTTATGCCGACTGGACTCAACTTGAGATAGCAACTCTCATGCCCTGCTCTATCCACTGATGTTTGTGTGAAAAACACACACACAAAGCTGATCTACTGTGCAGACATGGATTGTGTCTTTCATATGAGCAAAACAGCACACGCGATCCACATACCACCTCCCTTCATTAATGTGCAGAACACATACAGATCACCTGAATGCGTACAATACTGGGAGGAGGAGAAGCAAATATAACCATTTAGCACCTGCAAAGTGATTTATCAAACCTGAAACAGTTTGTGGCTGTTATTTCAGCGTTAGTAATTTGCACGCAAGGAAGGCAGGTGCAAACTGGAGCAGCACAAACAGCCACAATTCAATACAACAACCGATGGACATTGTTTACACATCCCCACAACCCAAGAGCTCTAAAAACCCTTTAAAAAAAAACAAGACAAATAAATGAAGCTTCGAATGTAATTTGGAGTCTCTCTTTTCCTCTCTCTCTGCGTCACACAAAGGTGTGCTGTGAGCACATTATGATAATGTCAGCAGCAAAATGTAAGGTGAACTAAAACTACAGAATTAAAGTAAGATCACAGCTCTTTCGTCACTTCACAGATGTATCCATCGTGCCACTGAGTCTTCACTCTTGAACTGTCATCTTTATCACAAGAACACAGAAGACTGGCTGATTTCTGCTGTGCAGCTGATATCTAGTGCACACAAGAGGGTTTGCCCATATTTGATATCGACTGTGTAGTTCCTCGGGAGGAAGCTACAGGAGGCAGGAGGAGAAAGTGGAGCAACTGGCAGACGTGGTTGCGTCACTTTGTTCTGGTGTGCGCGTCTCCAATGGTGACATGTACTGGCTTGATTTCAAATGCACCTGTAATATGTACCATGGATGGTTGCAGAAGGCAGGGGGCCACCCAGCAAGTGTACAGACACATCTGTGATATCGTATTTTTATTGCATTTCTTTTGGTTTGTGTTTATAGATACAGCTCAGAGTTCTTAAAAGTAAACAGTACATGTGTTTAATATTATTACTTTTTAATTTGCATACAAAGCCTTTTTGACTAGGAAATACAAATACCCCCATTACCTGAGGATTATGCGGGAGCAGACATTTGAATAGTTTCAAAGCCTATATTCAGAGCAAAGCAGCAACCAGAGGCAAGCCATTAAAAGACGAATACACATTTTAGTAATAAAAACATTTTCAGGCGAGAAATAAGACAATCAATTTCTTGTGATTGCAAGATTATTCAAATGGGCAAAGAGCTGATCAGTAATGAGACTCTGACAGTGAAAATCTTTCATACCAGGTCTAAGGATTTGGGGTTTATATATATATATGTATAAAAGCAACCACTACTGACATGACGGAAGAATAAAAATGGAATACCATGGCTTTAGTCTCATTTAAATCTATGTTTAACCCTAGCACACCTTATATCTGACTGTCTCTTGCTATAAAACCCGATGAGACAGGGATGGGTTATGTTTGTCTCATGGTCATTGAAAAGAGATGCTGTTTTATTTTTTATTTTTTCTTAAAGACATATCCCTATTCTTTAAAAAACGACTTACTACGTAGCCTTTCAGAACCTGTCTTCTGGTTGGATTCTCTTGACATCAGCCTTATTTTTACTTAATGCAAGGACGTGGAAAAATGGGCCCTTATGAGCATCATGCTGAGCCGGCAACTGACCTCACTGTGTCACATTGTCAAGGCTGCCAGGAGGACTGAAAAGGTCCACAATAACAGATTACAGAGTGTGTTAAAGATTTTAATTGGTGTGAAATTACTTTTTCGAAGCAGGCATTTGTAACTGAGTTTTCTGATAACAACAGAGCCAAATATTGTTGACAGGCACAGCTATGAAACTTGTGCTGGGTTTGAAAGCTCTGGCACCAAAACATAAATGAATCAAATTGGGAAGAATACTCTGGAGGCTGGAGAAAAGGGATTCACACTGAGATGAGCGGTCACACTCCAGTGCTATGTCCCATAATGTGTGAGGATCACACTCTAAAAAGAATGACTGGGCTGAATTAGTATTTACAACCAATCACTAGTAACCTATACATTTTTTTTTAAATAACTGTGTGCAGATTGATATTTTATTATGTTAAATGAATGTAATTCAAATCACTTAGCAATTGGATTTTACTAATTATTTTTGAGTAAAACTTGCTGGAAAGTACTGAGCAGAATTGAGTCACTTTTTAATATTGTTATTAAAGTCAACAATGCTGAAAAATTAGTAAATGCTCCTCGATGGGAACTTTTTGTTTTGGATCGCCATTAACTCCGGCTTAAATCGGTTGCACCCATAGACTGTGGAAAACATGGACGTAGTGTCCTTGATGTCACCCATGCGTTACTGCAGCCCTGTTTTAAAGCAAAATGGCCGGGGTGGCCATATTGGAATTGGAACGAGTGAAGTGTACCCACAGCCATTGGGCACCCGTTGGACACATGATCTGAGCTGTGGCTGTGATTGGGCGAGCTCATGATCCTTATGTCATCCAAACAGCCAAGTTAGAAAACAAATTCACCCCCCTCACAGTGTGTGCTGTTAGCGAAATTAGCAATCCGTGCAGGAGACGGAAAATAAATAGGAAATATGCTAATTTCGCTTTGTGTGAATGTGACTTTCGGTATTTCCGGGGCCAGCCTCAAGCGGTCACTCATGGAACAGCAGCTTTTTAGCACTTCCGCATTGTCTCATTTTTTCAGACCGGAGGTTGCTGCTTGGTTGCACCACATGGACGTTGATGTATTTCCCTTCCTGTGACTGCCACAGCCATCACTGGCTGCTGTATACTGAAGGAAGGCAGCTGCAATAACAATTCAATTATTGTGTCTCGCAATTAATATTAAGCAATATGGTGGCAATCATTACTTCATATAATTTATTTTGTTTATTCAGATATAGCCCCAATTTTATTAATCAAATTAGTAACCGGATATTTAAAAATTAGAAATCAATTCAATCTACATAATAGGTAAATATAAATTAATTTCACTTGATTAATAAATCGTAACCCCATTTTACACATATTTGTACGGAGTCCCTTAAGTGCCACGGAGAAAAAAATATGTAAAACGTGCGCACGAAATACTTATTTGTGCGCACGTTTTAGTATCTCATACGCACGTTTAAGCTAAAACGTGCGCAAGATGTAAAAATCAGCTTTTCTTTAATACCTAAAAGTCAATGTTACCACTCAAGGAGGGTTTTATAATAAATCTTTTTACCTAGGTATATTTTCCAATGTGTTTGTGCCGTTATTTTTAAGAATAAGAAACAAATAATAATTAGGAATGCACCTGTTGAACGGTAAAGAGCAAGCGTCCCAATTTTTATTTTAACTCCAAAACTAATTGTTTGAACTAAACACAAACAAGTTTTAGTATCTCGTGTGCGCGATTTATTTATTTTTTTTCTCCGTGGCACCTAAGGGGCTCTGTATATTTGGTATATCTAAATTAGTTCTTTTTGGGGTTTTTTTGTTTGTTTTTTTCCTGTCAGGCATAAATACTTTTGAGTTTTCCCTGACAAAATTGATTTAGATTTGGGACATTTGTTTCATTATTAGTTAATGCTAAACATTTCAACTTATGATTTCATTGTTTTGTTTTTCAGAGTTTTATTTTAATTTACTTGATTACATGAAAGTGTTTAAACAAAGCTGAAGTTGTTCAAATGTATTCATTTATGCTATATGTCACTTTGTTGCCTTTTTTCAATTGCTTTGGTGCATTTCTCTGAACACAATTAACTTTCTCATAACTATTAGTTCAACTTCCACTACATTTTGTCATTTGTGCACACTACAGCAGCAGTTTATCATTCTGTATAATAAATTGCAAATGTTTTTGGACATATATCAGTTGTTTTCATACATTTGTAATGTGAGAAATGCGCCAAAGCGACTGAGGAAAAAGTGTAATTCTACGCCTGTTTTTGACTTCAGGACTTCTTGAGTAAAATATAAGTGGCTGAATGATCTGTCTTTTTTGACAGAGTTGGTCATTGTCAGGCTTGGCCTGACAGTTACGCCATTAAGCATTGACTGGTTTTAACTTTTCTGATTAAAGTCTTTACCAAGCAAAAATGTTAGGAAAGATACATATGTAACTCGGGTTGAGTTTTCGATGCCAAACTTCCGAACTGTGACAAAAAATAGTCACACTTACATGTTCTTTATATTCGTAACCAGTTTGTTGTCCATGGCCTTTGTGTCATTTCAATCCAGTGTGGATGTGACTGAACCAGCAGCTGCATGGCCAGCACACAGGACATTGGCTGTGTCGAATGAATGATAAATGCCTGCTCCTTTAGAAAGAGGACAACTATACAGAGACAAAAGCACACAGCTGAATATAACTATGTGGATGTTTAAAAAGCACTCAGAAATTAGACAGAAAGCAGGCACACTCACACACATAAACAAAGAGGTCCACCCCCTCACACCTACTCTAGAAAGATTCTTTATAAACAACATGACTCAGTATGTTGGCTTTTTATTACTGCGGTAGCTCTCTGCAACCTCGTCCTTGGCCAAGACCCAGCCAATCACACCTGAATGTGGGTGGAAGATGGAAGTAGGACGCAATCACCAACAGCCGACCAGAAATGTGTCAGGGACAGACTGACCTGAGGCTCTTTGTTTTTTTCTTTGTATCTTGTAATTGGCTCGGATTACCAATTTAAAACATTCAACAGATGTTTGTCTTGAGCCATGGCACAGCCACATGGAATGTATCAGAGCAGGAATTTATCTCTGCTGTGATGTCATGTTGTGGTGATATCTGACTGTCTCACCATTTGTCTTAGTTGCTGGCTGAAAAAGGAAAAACAGGTCCCCATCAATGGTCTACAGGGGTCAGTTTCACAAAGCAGGTTTAGTGAAAACTCTGAGTCTATTAACCCTGAAATGAGGGAAACTCTGAATTTTCCATTTCACAAATCGAGGTAACTCAAACAGAGAAAGAGGGGAAACTCTAAGCTGTTTCTCAAAGAGAGGTAACTTCAGCTCTCGGTCAGTTACCGTAGTAACAGACGCTATGAAACTAACCTGGTCGGGACCAGGTTTTTGTCAATGAACCTCGAGTTTCTCTGTCTCCGCCCTCTTTCAACCACACACCGTATTTGATTTCCTCGTTCTGCTGTATTTCAGAAACATACAAGTCAACTTTTGTCACAAACATAGCATGTCCTTTTGACAATGAACTCGTTGATAAAGGTGCAGCTTTACTGCGCAGGGAATTTAATTTAATATTTTTCGGGAGATTATCGTCAGAGTACGGTGGCCGGGAAGGGCAGAAAAAAATTACAAATTGTGAAACACTTTTACAATGGTTGAGACAAATTTACATTTGAGAAAAAAAAATTACATTCACTAAACAAAAATTAAATTGCCATAACACATTTACAAGTTCTGAAACAAATTTACCTTTCGGAAAACAAATTAACAAGACGTGAAACACTTTTACAAACGCTGAAACAAATTTACAAGTGGCGAAACACTTTTACGAGCTCAAGCATTAACCGGAAAGGGAATGTACCAACTCCCGGGATGAACCGGATGTGATAACGGGGAGCGGCAGTCACCCAAGATGGACGGCGTCCAGGTAAAGTTTTGTCTGTTTTGTGGACAACATATTATGCGCTTAACGCAGTTTTGTTTTTCGTGTGGTCGGTCTTTCACAATTTGGATGACCTCCAACAAACACTATTGGCCTATTTGCCACTCCCCGTTATCACATCCGGTTCATCCCGGGAGTTGGTACATTCCCTTTCCGGTTAATGCTTGAGCTTGTAAAAGTGTTTCGCTACTTGTAAATTTGTTTCAGCGTTTGTAAAAGTGTTTCACGTCTTGTTAATTTGTTTTCCGAAAGGTAAATTTGTTTCAGAACTTGTAAATGTGTTATGGCAATTTAATTTTGTTTAGTGGATGTAAAATTGTTTTCTAAAATGTAAATTTGTCTTAACCATTGTAAGAGTGTTTCACAATTTGTAATTTTGTTTTGCCCTTCCCGGCCACCGTATCAGAGCGCACATAGATGTTCTGACATTTCCACACAATTCTCTTTTTAAACTTTACGTTTCAAATCACAGTCCATCATTTACAGACACAACCTAATCGGTCTTTATATTTGTAACATTACCAGCCGTAGTCATGCTCTCACATCCCAGCAGATATTGTGTATTGTGCTCCAATGTTTTTGTTAATGGCAGTGGGGTTTGGTTTTTTTTTTTTTTTTTTTATAATATCGGAGATGCAAAGCAACAGTATGCTGGTTGTCAGAGGTGGCGGTGCAGGACCACCACCAGTTTTACTGGCATCCGCTTCTTTCTGTTTGCTGAGTAAAAGTCTGTGTCAGTTTAAATAGGATCAATTATTTAACAGAACGTGACACATATGAGAAGACATTTATGTGTGTTTAAACAGCATTATGTTGGAGATAAAACAACTGCACAGTCAAACAGCCATGTAATATTTATTTTACAATGTAAAACGTGATCAAAATGAGGTAAAGCTGTGAGATTATGTGGAGGTCTCACCTGTTTGAACAATGTTCTTATATTTCATCTTAAGTTGCTGCCAAGTGCGCTTCTCCCCCGCAGGATTGCACCTAAATAAAATAAATGAATGATCTATATTCAGCAGTTTTCCCTGTAATATTACTGTGATTGTTGGACTACATTTAAACTTACGTATTCACCAGAGCAGCCATGTTCTCTCACATCGTCTCCCTCTCTTTTGCAGCTGCTGTGGTGTTGCACTTTTTTCCTAAAATCATGTTAAAATTCTCTGTATGAGCGCATTAAGATTTCCAGTTCTCGCGGGGTCAAAAAAACGCCGCCCTCCGCTTCCCTGTTGCCATGGTGACTCATCGAATCAGGGCTCCACTAATGCTGTCTTTTTACAGCGGTGGTGCACGCGCTTAACTCCAGGTGAAACTACTCCGAGTTGATCAAACAAACTCGAATCTGCTGTTCTGGAACCGAACATTCAGAGTTTTCTATGTTAGAGGAGATCAACTCAGAGTTCAGGGTTTAACTCAGAGATTGTTAAACCTGCTTTGTGAAATGGACCCCTGGTGGATCAACGTAGTACATAAATATGTCCCAGTAAGATTTTAAAAAAAAATGTCATGGAGTCCAACCCTGGCATCCTGGTAAACCCGAACAATCCAGTAGACGTGGTGGGAAGCATCTTGAACAGTTGCCAACTCAGCAACTTTCTCACTAAATCTGGCAACTTTCCAGACCTCTTGGTGACTTTTTTATGTCAAAAGCGACAAGAGACAAATCTAGCGACTTTTTCTGGTGTTATGGGCAACTTTTCTGGTGTTTGGCGACTCTGACATGAAAGCACGTATTACTCTGCAGGGTGAATATAAAAGCCTGCTGGTTAAAAATATAGAGAATTTAAAAAAAAAAAAAAAAGGATTTCTTGAGTTTCTTTTTTGCCCATATTAAGTCAAGACTATGAAATAAAAAGTCAAAATTGACTTTTTATCACAAATTTGTAAGTTTTTATCCAGAAGACTTGACCTTCTCCTAGTTTTGACTGATATCTAAAAATTATGACTCATCACAAAATTAGAATGACAGTGTAGAATGAATCCAATAAAGCTCATTTGTAGTTCTAAACATTGATGATGGTTTTTTTTTAACACACTTTTTATCTCTTCCACCATGTTATTACTCTCTCCTACAGCCTTCCTAACAATAATATGCTAATGCTCTATTATGCAAATTAGATTATGACATCGTCTTTTAGGACAGCCAGTAGCTACTTGCCTTACTGGGGAGTTGGCAACACTGGTTTTGAATCAGCCGCATTTCCAAGAAGCACATCAAGCTGCACTCCCCAAACTCCCTTTGACCCCTGGCTAAACATCATTAATAGAGATTTATCCACAGCAGCCCTTTAATTAATCTGATTAAAAATTTTAACTGTTGGCAGCATTATTAAAAATTGAATGGATATGAAAAGGTGAAAATCAGACAATGTTTTTGAATTTTGGTTTCACTGACACATTTTAAAAGAAACTAATGAAACTGGCCTGGACTAAATAAGGAAACCTTTTTAAAAATCTTGTTGCACAACCTTTTGAGACAACCACTCAAGTAACTTGATTTTTACCTTCCAAAGAGCCTTCTACACCTGTTGACAGGTATTTTGGTCTACTCTTTCAGGCTAACTACTCCAGCTGTCTCAGGTTTTGAAAGGTGCCTTCTCCAGACTTCATCTATCCACAGATGTTCAATAGGGTTTAAGTGAGGACTCATTGAAAGCCTCTTCAGAGTAGTCTTAAGTTTTTTTCTAAGTCATTCTTTGGTGTTTTCAGCCGTGCTCTGGGGCCTGATCTTGTCCGAGAAGCAGTCACCTAGGACTGAGACCAAGGCTTGAATTTCATGGCATATTTCCCTCCAGAATGAAGTTATTCTTGAGATTTCATTGCAACCTACACATATTCAGGACACCCTGTGCCAGACGAATCACAGCAGCTAGAAAAAAATCAATCCTCCTCCATGTTTCACAGCAGGTATCGGGTCCTGTTTCTATGTAATACTCTCAGACCTCTCCCAAAACTTCAACCATCCACCCATACAGTCTGCAGGTGACCTGTCACCATCAACGTGGCACTTTTTAATGTACGCTCCCTTTTAGACAATCAACTTAGCTATCTGAGATAAGATCACTGGTGATAAAAGGCTTGTTTATTTTTGACTGAAACGTAGTTGAGTACACATACGCCAGTTGTTCTCACTGAGGCCCCCCCTCTGGATTTTAACTTTACATTTTCCCATAGAATTAGTAGGATAGGTGGTGGTACTGCGTTGAAAAATAATTAATCACTGAATATAAAAGAAATGCCCTGCGTTGTCCCTCTATTCTCTGCATTACAGTTTACAGACCACCAAGACATGATGCTGCTTTTATCTGTGAATTTTCTGAAATTTTATCAATAATCCACGCCACTTACAGTCTGTCATTATATCTGGTAATTTTAATCTACACATGGACAATACATCTGATAACATTACAAAAGTGTTTTTTAAATGTACTGAGTTACTTGGATTTTAAACAGCATGTCACAGCCGACTCACAACAGAGGACACACTCTGGATTTAGTCCTCAGTTATGGCCTATCAGTCAGTGTGTCCACTTTTGTCGAGTTGGCCAAAAGTTTACACCCTCCAGCAGATTTTCTGATTTTTGGCCAGAAAATATGAATGATAACACAAAAACTTTTTTATCACCTTCAAAACGTGTACCACACATTTTGTTTTCATGTTTCGTTTCAAAATGTCTCAACCGAAATCAGTAGGAGATTAAGCAGCTGATTTTTCTACACGTTCAATTTTCACCAGACAGACAGGTCAGGAAAGAAAACTGCTGTTGAGTTAATGACTGGAGAGTTCACTTAGGAGAACATGAGTGCGCATGTGCATCTACGTCCAGAACACAGCCGTTGTTAAAGGTAACGGATCGGTGCATTTCATTTAAAGCACTGGGACATTTTCAACCACTGGTCCACAGACGCCAAAAGACGCCACTTGCACCGGGACAGGACGAACAACATCAACGAAATTCAACACAGTCTTAAAAACTGGCTTAAACACTTTCAACATGATTTAAATATCTGTGAGTTATTGTCACTAGACAATATAAAAATCTAGGAGAAACACTTTAAAACAGTCATTTTTATTATTATTATTATTATTATTTCGTCAAATAATGCAGAGAAATATCACTTCCTTTTCCAATAGAAAAGACATTGGAGATGAGTTGCCACAGAAATTCAGAAAAAAACCCATCGATGAAGATTTTAAGCTGAGAGTGATGAATATAGAAGCAAATTTCTGCCGGTTAGAAATATAAAAAGAAAAACCTGGTTTTCTTGAGGTTTTTTTTTTTCTTTAGCCATATAAAGTCAAGATTTTGAATCAAAAGTCTAATTAATGAGTCAAAATTTTGACTTTTTATCTCAAAACCTTGACTTTCCATTGAAACATTTTGACTTTAACAAAATTTTGACTTTCTGTCTGAAAATTTCTACTTTTCTTCTCAAAATGAAAACTTAATAGAAATGAAGTCTTGGCAGAAAACTTCTTACAGTTTGACAAGGACAAGACGTAGGTTTTGATTATCAATTCTTAGACTCAGGGAGAGAACATTTCGATCAAAGTTGCAAACACTGTGTTTGAACCCCTCCAATCAAATTAAGAATCTGGGCATCATCCTTGACTCTGAGCTCAATTTTATCCCTCACATTAAAAATATAACAAAAAAACAGAATTTTATCATTCAAAGAACATAGCTGGAGTCTACCTCTTTCTCTCCAAAGCTAACACAGAGAGCTTTTTATGGCGTGTCAGTATGCATTTTAGGAATTCCAGTCTCACTATTTTACAATTTTGTGTCCTCCTGGGTCGGCCATCATGAAGTCCCGTTTTGCTCAAACAGTGACAGATGGTGCAATCTGACCCCTGATATTCCTGGACCCTGGAGTTAATCTCTAATCTTTTTAAAAGTTGTTCCAGGCTCTTGAGTTATCATTTGTATTATCTGTTACTTCAACTTGTCAGAATTTTTTTCTTTTGATGTCTTGTCCCTGGAAGTTGGCTACAATTCTGTGGAACTTAAAGGCAGAGTATGCAGAAATTTTTTGTTATGTTTCATTTATTTATTTACATAGACATCCAAACTGGGCTTTTCCTTCACGGCTCAGTTCCAGCTGCAGCACATGCTCACTGCCTCTGATTGAAGCTAATAGCATGTGCAACAGCCGACGCTTCTTGAACACACCATAGAAGGGAAAAAACAGCCCAGCAATCACCTGCAGCATCACATGGGTGAAACTCAAGAATAGTGTCTCTTAATCGCTTTTAACACCAGGCGCACTGTGGTTATCTCGTCGTCACAATGCACAATGCCCTGAGTCAACCAAAACATCAATTGTGTGTGTGTGGGTGGGGTGGGGGGTGGGTCTACGAGGGGATGAGACAAACACAGATACTTACACACATATGTAGAGGCCCAGAGATGACGATTAAGCAGGATTATGGATTATCATTCCTGCAAAAGATGGCATTCTATTTTTTAGGAAAATTTTGCATACTCTACTTTGAAACTTCTGAATAGAGTTACTGTAGTAACAGGAACATTAAGTGCTCCAGCTCTTTCATTGACCATTCTGGTTTTTCACTCTTCTACTGAAGAGTGTTTTTTTGATAGTTAACAAAGTAAACGTGTATTTTGCATCATATGTCACCTTTAAATGGTTACAAGGAGCTGAACTGGAAGGGCATTCAGACAGCACAGATGTACACCAAGGTCAAGGGTCCTGTTGTCTGATATTTAACCCACTTACAAATTCACATCAAAGAAATCAATTCAGTAACCTATGTTATTTTGAAGCCCCATGTCCCACAGATATGCTGAGCTGCTTCTTTGTGCGGCTGCTGGTAAAGCCTCTGTTTCATCCATCTTAGTCCTCAATGCACACTTGAGAACATGTGACTGCTGTAGAAGGTTCCCACACAAGAAGCCTGCCAGCTTCAGTCCCACTGCCTACAAAACACTGCCTAAATATATGCATTTATTTTTATATGCTTAAAATATGTCTGTTTTTTAGTCCTTTTTAAGGTGAACTATTACATTTATTGTTATGTCCCCCCATACTTCTAAGAACTAAAATTACCTAGAATAAAAGGTGGAGATGAGTTTTTTCACCAAAAGTAAAAGATAGGTTTATTTAATCACGCATGAAAAAAAATCTACTTACACCCAACAAGCTTTGGCTGTATTCCAAAAAAGTGCAAAACATGTATAACTTGGATTAGGCATACAATAAATTCAACTATACCACCAAATTAGTCACCGGGCCAGTAAATGACACACCCTCCAACAGGCTGGAAGCCATCAACAAAACAAGAAAACGTATACTCATATGCTTTGTTTTTGTTTTGTCTTTTCTCACTTAAAGGTGGGGTTTACAGCCCTGGGAAAGTCGCATGAATTTGACTGTTGCTTTTCCCTAGTCAGGCTCTGGCTGAACAAATTGGTGAGTTATGAACAGAGAGAGTTATTGGCTTTCAGAGGATGCTGAATAAGAAATCCAATGTGAAATCCAAGAGACTTCCAAAGTACGAGTTTGATCATCGCTTCCATCAGATCAAGTAATGAGAACCAGAGTTGAGGTCAGTGGAATGCAGTTAGCTTACATAACCTGTCTTGATTTCCACCATGTGGAGAAGAAATGGAAACAGAAAATGCTGCATATCTCAGATTATAATTCCCTCCATGAAGTAGTCAGTTTGACATCCTTGAAGCTATTGTTTTTATGGAACTTTAGGGGCAGGGAACTCTGCAAACATTGTTATAGCATTGGTCAACACTTTCAGTGCATCTAAAAGATGTTCACAGTGACTCACTTTTCCACATTTTGCTATGTTACAGCAAAAAAGGAATAAATTCTATTTTTGCTCAAAATTCTGCACACAACACCCCATAATGATACCTTGAAGAAGAGGGTTTTTTTTTTTACTAATTTATACTTAAATTTATTTAGAAAAAAAGAAAGAAATCCCGTGACTCAGATGTTCATGGCCTGAGCCCAAAACTGAGCTCACACCTGTCTGTTAAAGGTCTGACAAGTAACAGAGCATGTCAGAGCACAAACCAAACATTAGGTCAGAGGAATTGTCTTTAGACCTCCAAGACAAGTTTGTCTCAAAGCACAAATCTGGGCTGGGGTCCAGAAACATTTCTGCTGCTTTGAAGGTCCTGATGAGCACAGTGGCCTCCATCATAAAAATATGTACTGTAGTTTTTATCATGGTACAGTGCAGAGAGATGACTGCTGGAGAGATATTCTTATTTCCTGTTTCCAGTTAGCCCACACACCCATTGGACAAGGAAAGGAATCTTTATGACAACCTGGCAATAGACAATTACAATAATCCAACCTAGAAGTAACACAATAGAGATTAGTTTTTCTGGTTTGAGACAGGATGTCTGATCTGTGCAAGGTAGCAAAGGTGGAAAAATCTGATTATGAAACGTGTGCAGGAGCCAAAGGACAGAACATACTCATGGGAACTCTAGGATTCCCACCAGTGGTTCATGATTCCAGACTGATGCTACCTGTGGCAGTTTCATTGCTAAAAAGTGTCTCACTACTTTGGGGTCAGCCACAGTAACTTCTCTATCATATCAAGACTATCTCTCCACACAGTTATATATTCCATATGTACAGGGACTGACCCCACCAGGGCAGTTGACGTGGATACCCCTTTAAGACCATTGTTCGCGTAAGCTGGACACCTGGCAATACACCGCACAAGGCTCCTGTGCAGTATAGGTAGAGAGGGACGCCACAGCACACCTCCCAACCATAGGGGGTTCTGGAGTGGACTTCACCTGGCCACATTAGCAGACTAGACCGTGCAATACACCCACAGTTTCACCTTCCCAACACCTGGTAGAAAGGGGTGCCACACCACACCTGCTGACCCAGTCAGCTTTGCTAGCAGGCTACGATGCACATTGCCATCCTGAAACACTACGGTGGCAGTGACCTCTCCCTCAACTCTCAGAGTCAGGGATTCCCTTTTGAATCTTAGGGGCTGCATCCTTTCTTTCTCCCCAATCTCCTCACAGTGGCCCTCATTTATCAATCTTGCGTATGAATTGGCGCAGATTTGGGTCTAGAAATGAGCTCACAACTGAGTTCACGTGTGATTTATGAAAGATGCGTACCAGCTCCAATCTCGGCGTACACCCAATCAGGTGTTGATAAATCTGGATGCTGAAAACATTCGCCCCTAATTATTCAAGGTTCAGCTCGACTGACCAATGGTAACCCACGGAATTTACGACATGGAGGGAGGCATTATGGGAAAAAAGGGAGACTTCTCTGTGCTGGAGATCGACGCCATAGTGACGGACGTAGAGAGAAAAGAAGTTTTGATGTTTCGCAGCTGGAAAAATGGCATGAAGAGAGTCAGAAAAACCACATCTGTGTGGAGATCACTGCAGCCGACAGCAGCTTGGATGTAACAAACCAAACTACAGCGGAGTTTAAACATTTAATTCACAAATTCGTCGTCCTTTAGTTTATAAAGTATTTAATCCATGGTATCTTAATTTCTGAAGCCTTGGTAAAATCATTTCTGTTCAGGCCTCAAAACGTTGAAAGATCTCTGTTAAAATGTTTGTCAGCTCTGAAAGAAGCTGAAGCCTGATCTTGTCGCAGCGGAAAGAGGAGAGAGAGAGAGAGAGAGAAGTGCAGCAGGTCTGCGTCAGTTTCAGGCAGAAGTAACATGAACAGACAAACCTGCATTGTGTCTGATGGAGTTCATCAAACATTTTACAGATGAAGGACTGCACATTTTTCAAACCTAAAAACTACTTTATTGAATTTATTTGTGACTATGCTGGCATCTGGCCAAAAGTGAGAGTCACCTGTGCGCAATTACGCATGGGTAGACCTGAGTTTTATGGTTGTTTATACCAGAAATCTAGCCAATTGTGATATGATATATTGTTTGGAGTGAATCAGTAATCTTCTTGTAGATCCTGTGATCAATACACTTCTTGAAAATATATATATATACTCTAAAAGTTTGATCCAGCGTCATCCAGATATTCTCTGCAGACTTTAGTGTGGACATAGAAGTGTTTTTAATCACTGTTGACAGCCTCTCTAATTTTTATAGTAAATCATCATAGGAAACACACATTTGTTACATGAGGAAATCATCTGACAGCTCCTGCTGCTTTTTCACGGGATGTATTTTAAAGTTATTGACAAAAGATGACAGACATTTCAGATACATTTATATTGCTATCTTTAATTTGACTGTCTACATATTAATCTGTGAACCTCTGACTGTCCTTTAAAAATGCTCTGCACTCATATGATGCATTAATTCTCCGTCACAGACTGATTGTCTTCGCTGCACCGCGCTCTCCTCTGACATGAAATTTGCATACACAAACTCAGACCTGGTGTGGGATTTGAGCGTACTCTCCATCCACGTTCAGATTGATAAATGTTGATCTGTGCGTGGATATGAGCGTACACCCATTTTTTGGTCGCACGCACGTTTGATAAATGAGGGCCATGGTGTCTTACAGGGTCTGATACATTGAAACTGTGTGAAGGGATAGTCTTGATACAATAGAGAACGTTAATGATACATTGTAGCCTTGGTTCTCTCAGTGAAGAGACTATCTCTCCGGGGCAAGGCCACTTGGACAGCGTTCTATTCAATGTCAATCAGTGAGCGCAGGCACACCTGGGGGCTTTTATAACTTTCACTGTGCCATAGAGTGGTGTGAAGTATCCACGTCAACTGCCCCGGTGGGAGCAGTCTCTGCACATATGGAATATTTAACTGTTTGGAGAGATAGTCTCACTCAGGGAACCAAGGTTAAAATGTAACCTGAGCATTATGTCTGAGTTAACATAATTTTACATTTTAGATATGGAGAGTTAATGACACAACAGGAAGGATGATTGAAAATGTGCAGCTTGTCCCCCATGTATTTATGCCAGCATAAAAAAGTCATGTAAGTGTGTAACCAATGCTGTAGAGTTTTAAGTTTTTCTCACTAAGGTGCCAGTTATATGGAGGTGAAAGATTCCCACCTAACCCAATTATGTTTCAGTTCTATCACACTTTATCCATTTCTCACTGAGGCTATGAGGACATCGAGTTCAGAGAAGGATCCTGTGAAACCTTTTAAAAAATGTGCATATTATCTAAAGGAACGTGGTCAAAAAGCTATGATTATATGCAGCTTAAAATGGTTTTTAGGCTGCTCATGGGATCCATTGTTTTTCCCTGGGAGACTTCCAAATCATTGAATCATTTTTGGTCAGGTGTTCTAAAGTTTTGAGTCTGTTTTCATACTTAATCACTCAGGGCAACTGGTAAATGGGTATGTATACAGCATTTCCTGTTGTCTTTTGAGCTTTGGAGCTTTTCCATTACACGTCACATCCATTAATTCACACACTGAAAGTGTAGCCAACTTTGTAAAGGAGCACTAACTGAGCCCATTGAAACCCGGCAGGCAAAGCCACAATGGAGTCAAGTGTCTTGTTCAGTGATATATTTTTTTGTAAAAATGTAACGTTACAGTTTGGGACAAGTTTTGTCAAATCTACAGCATAAAATACAATTCACCTATCTATATTTTTACTAGTTTACATGAATAAAATTTGTATTAGCCATTTTTAGTTGACCAAATGCACTGAACATGGGCATTCAAGGGCGAGAAGGGATCGTGAGTCAGTTCCACACATCAGGCATCAGGAACCAAGCTGCAACTTTTCCAAAAACAGCTGTCAGCTGCAGCAGGTAATGGACAGCTTTCCAGAGGACAATGTCAGTGCACAACAACAAGGTATGCAGCATATCACATCCCTTGCCACAAAGTTTAAATAATGTTTTCAAAACTTTGAAAGGAGGAGCCCTGATGATGCTCCTCGTCAACTGCATCTGGGGCTTCTCGAGCTGCAGTGTCACTGCAAAGTACCAAAGCTAACAACAGCAGCAGCTGAATCAAGGTGTTTCCAGAGATTTGAAATTTGCAAAGAGAATGCTTAGCTTATTTGGCCCCAGGTAATATTCTCTATTAGGAACCTGAACAAGAAGCACATGATTATGAGAATAAGTGACCCATACCTAGGTTACACTTTATGCATCTCAACGTGACTCAAGTCTGTAGTCTCGGGCTCAGTATCATCATTCACATTAGTTTGGTCTACTTTGATCTTTTAGATGATTAAATGTTCATATTTGAGAGTTTTTAAATTGCTGTTTAGTCCAGATAAAAAGCAGATTTCTGAGCCCACTCTCCATTTGTTAAACTGGATTTAAATTTCCAACCCTCAAGAGCCAGGGTTGAAAATTTACACACTCCTATTAAGCATTGTTTTATTTATTTATTTTGCATGAAAGATTACAAATAAATAATAATTATAAAATAACGTACTTGAGTACTGCTCTGTCAGTGTACACCTAGGCGTGACATATGCTTTAGAATGACCAAAACCAAGTCATGTCAACAAGAAATCTGAACTTTTACCCAGACATTATTTTATAAAGATCTCCATAAATGAAAGGCAAAACTGGTTTGTTTAGAACATTTTTCCTGGATAGCTTATACAGTTGTGTGCTAAAGTTCACACCCTCCAGCAGAATTTCTGATTTTTCGGCTTTTATCAGAAAATATGAACAGTGACACAAAAACCTTTCTGTCACTCATGGTTAGTGGTTGGGTGAAGACATTTATTGAAAATAAAATAAAGGTTTTTAATCATAATGACAACAGAAACTTCAAAAATGACCTTTTTCAAAGGTTTACACACTCCGGTGATTTTAGCCTGATAAATGCACAAAAGTGAACACAAATGTGTTTGAATGTCTCCTAAAGGTAACCATCCTCACCTGTGATCTATTAGCTTGTAATCAGTGTGTGTGTGTAAAAGGTCAGTGAGTGTATGTGTAAGCTAAGAAATGGCCCATCTACCTTTGCATATCATTGAATCTGTCCCTTGTTGAAAAGAAGTTTGGACACCCCCAGTCCCACGCTAGTTCCTGTGATTGACTAAGAACCTGTTTGGATGTTCTCCTCATGGATGTCTGCCTTCTTTCTAGGCACTCCAGTCTCCTGCCAAATGACAGCTGTGTCAGGCTCTAGCCCCTCCACCTTTGGTTAAAGATACTTGAAAATTTGAATTTTTTTGAATATACAGTTTGGAATTATATGGTGGATTATACTGGTGGAGGCCCGAGCTGAGGAGAAGGAGTTAGGACGATGTGCCGGCACTGCTGTGTGAGCTAGAAAGAGACAGCATCAACCTGTCCTTCCATGCATTGCTTTTGGGAATGTAAGATCTCCAATAAGATGGAGCAGCTAACAGCACTAACCCAGCAGCAGAGAGAAAATCAGAGGGCAGAGCAGCATCATGCTCATCACAGACATGGCTAATGAGGCTAACATTGGACACAACGCCATATTGGAAGAATTTCACCTGCTGTGAGTGGACAGGAAACAGGAGAGAGAGACTGAACGGATTGGTGAGGAAGTCCAGTTAAGTCCTGGAGCCTGTGGAGGTGGAGGCTGACAAGACAAGTATGGGCAAGCTGATGAACTTTTCTGATTAATTAATTAATTAATTTCTACCTTTCCAAACTCCACTCAGTGGTACACTGTAAAAAAAATCCTGTAATTTTTACGGAAAAAACCTGGGAGCTGTGGTTGCCAGAGAAATTCCGTAAAAAATACAGTTCAACTGTAAATACCATTACAGAACAAACTGTACATTTTATAGCTAAAACCTGTATAAAAGTACATCATCAACAAGTAAATTCAACAGCTTTTTTTTTTTTGCTAAATTAGCAGGGGTGTGCTGCATTTAAAACAAAATAACTGTCAAATATAAATGCAATTTTTGGTGATTTTACATTAAATCCCATTAAATTTTACTGAAAAGTAACAATTTGTAACTGTAAAACATCATTACAAAACTGTTTTTGAACTGAATTTTCCAGCCATTTCTACTGAAAAGTGCAGTAACTGTAACATTCAAGCACTGTAATAATAAAGGCATAAAACTGCACTCTATGAATATTTAACATCAGTTTCAACTTAAAAATGTGTATTTTTGCTGTTTCGAAATATTACAGAGACTACATAATTAAAAATGCACTGCCGTATTAGACACATGACTTTTTACCTGTAATATGAAATAGTGTACCAAGATTTAACATTGAAAGTTAGAAAGCAAAGACGCACCCTTAGAGTATCTGTACTGAAATGATTCATAAAAAACATAAGTTGCCTTTCCAACTATTTATTCACATCAGAGCAGTGATCGACAAAATGTTATTTCCCAAAATACATCTTTGTTATGTGAATTTTACAGAGAAGCAGGTCTGTCAGTGTAAAGCCCCTGCAAAAGGGGCATTTCGAGTCAAAGTGGACAGAGTCAGTCTTCCTGCTCAGTTCATTTTATAAACTTATTGACACATGAAACATCTCATAACAAAGGTTTACGCGGCAAACGCAGCTAGCAGCTAAGTAAACTTTTAGCATTCAATACTCCGCGACAAAACGGCTACGAATGACAAAGCAAAAGAACACAAGAGAACACAGAGAAGAATAAACTTAACATCTGCAAAAATACAGGGCAACATAGCAACATACAGTATCAAAACTAACAGATTTATACCTGCAAAAGGGGCAGTTCGAGTCAAAGTGGACAGAGTCAGTCTTCCTGCTCAGTTCATTTTATAAACTGGCGAGAGAAGCGCTGCATAGGCCACTATACTCCAACTGCTCCCCCTGCTGGCGTACAGTAAAAACTCATCTCAAACCTATTACTACATCAGCGTTTACTGAGGTTGAAAAAAAAGCTAGAAAAACACAAGTTGGGTTTTATAACAACAGTTCTGTTCTGTTCAGGTTAACAGTGATAGTGATATGCAACCAGCATGCATATTGGAATTACCTGTGTGTTTTCTACTGTGACATGAAAAAAACATATGCTGAGCAACCAGTCTACATAAGACCATAATCTGTTACATTTTAACACTTGAATACAAACTCAAAACAATTTGTGCTTGAATTTCAACTTGCTCCTGAAACATGACAAACTGGCCAAAGTATGAGCCAAAACCTGGATGATGCACAATTCTCAACCTCACATGACAGTCAAGTCTTACTTGGTTTCAGTCCTCATTCAGACATCACACCACTCATGATCAGAAAGTTCCTGGATTAAGGTAAGGACTCTTGGGTTCGCGTGAAGACGAGATGTTCAGGTCTTCTCTACTTTGGTGCCCTTCTCTGGGTTGATGGAAAAAAAGCATCTGGAAAATAGAAGGAAATAAACAAATGTCAGTATCAATGAATATCCTCAGTAACAACAAAACAAACTTCTAATTCTTATATTCAAGCATTCAATTATGATGGATCATGCCTATCTAAAAAGACACACCTCTGTAGAAACTCCAGGGTTGATGCCAGCTCTGATGGGTAATGGATGTTAAAGCAGTAATAACTTCCAAACATCAGGCACAGGGCAGAAATGAAGGAGTGGATGTTGTCATGTACAATGTTTTGATCCACACTCAGCATGAACCGCCTTGAGGAGAAGCAGGAACTTCCTAAAAAAAAAACCATAAAAATAATAGATTAAACTAGAAAATTTGCATTTCCTTGTAGGGAATGCGTTGAAATGCTGAAACTGAAGAAAGCTATCTGTGAAACCTGTGAAATCTCATTGCTTGAAGCAGTTATAAAAATCCGAAAAAAAATTGTTGAACCTGTGGAATTATACTGCTTGAAGCAGTCTAAGACTGCTGAAAATGTTAAACTTGTGAAATGATATTGCTGAAAGCATAAAAAAATCTGAAAAAAAATGTCCAACCTGCAGAATAAGACTGCTTTGAGCAGTCTTAGACTGCTGAAAATGTTAAACATGTGAAATAATACTGCTGAAAGCACAAAGAATCTGAAAAAAATGTTGAACCTTTTAAATCATACTGCTAAAGCATTAAACACTGCTAAAAAATGTTAAACTTGAGAAAAAATATTGCTGAAAGCATAAAAAATCTCAAAAAAAATGTTGAACATGTTAAATAATACTGCTGAAAAATGTGAAACTTGAGAAAAAATATTGCTGAAAGCATTAAAAATCTGAAAAAGAATGTAGAACCTGTGGTCTAATACTGCTTAAAGCATTAAACACTGCTGAAAATTGTTAAACTTGTGGAAAAAATATTGCTGAAGGCAATGAAACAGCTGAAACTTTTAAACCTGTGTGATAAATTTGCTAAATGAAGTAAAACAGTTGAAACTTTTTAACCTGTGAAATTTTACTCCGAGTAGCAGTCAAATACAGCTAAAAATGTTTAACCTGTGAAATAAAATTGCTGAAAGGTGATTGACAACGCAGGTAATTTTTAATATAAAGCAAAAAAAGGGAGATATGTTGAAGAAAAGAAGTGTGTGTGTGTGTGTGCGTGTGGGTGTGTGTGTGTGTGTGTGTGTGTGTGTGTGTGTGTGTGTGTGTGTGTGTGCGTGTGGGCGTGTGTGTGTGTGTTTGTGTGTGTGTGTGTGTGTTCCTGAGTGTTCTGATTGCTCAGTGTAAGCAGCTGTGTGGTTTCCATGGTGACGAAGATGAAGGGATAGAACACATTCTCTTCTGTGTCACAGAGAAAGCCTTGGCTCAACTTTGTTGGAGACGAGCTCTGAAACAGTTGTGTCCTGTGCCAAAACCGTGACAGATGTTACGCAAATGACCCCACCATGGGAACCTCAAGGCTTCAGGGAATCTGCCAAAGTGATTTTTATCCATGTGTGGGACCAAAAATGTGCCCGTCAAAGAGAGTAAAAAATGTGTTCAAAATGGGACAGAACAGAGGTTCCTGATCAGGGATATGAATGGCAGTGAATGGGAGCAAAAGCAGGGTTCATCTGACAGTTGGTCCTGAATCAGTGAAAGGGTACAATCTTTCCATTTGATGTTTTGTTAGAAGCACAACAAAATTACCTTTGTTTTGATGTATTTTTGGGTAAGACACTTATGCTTATGCTGTACTTTCTTATATTTCTAACACTTTTTGAACTGGAGTAACTGTTAAAAAAAACAGTTTCAATTCTGATTCTGATATTTAATGACTTTTCAGACCCTGGCAACTCCTACTCCAAATAGGCAATGAGCAACAAATTAAACCTTTCTTCTTGAGTTTTGAGTCTTCGACATAAAAGCATGTGTTGAGCTTACTCCTCCCAACACGTTTTTATGTCAGCTGCTAAAGCCATTAGTTCATATCGTTTGTTTTCAAACAGAACACAAACTTGTTAAGGCTGCAGATTATTTCTACTTCAAAGTGTCAAATTTTAAAAAATAAAGAGCAATTTGAAGTAATAAAAAGCTGAATTCAAATGTGATATATTTACAAACCTTGAGTAGAATCTCAAATCTCCATCATTCACAGTCAAAACAGTTACTTTTTGAACAATAACATTTTCAGTCTTCACAGATTGTGATGTTTTGTATTTGTTGTTTTTTTTTTCAACTCTAAGGAAAGTTAGAATTTGGAAGTAAACAAATGTCATATTGAGGTGGAGATGAAGGACAGAGCGTTAACGCATCATAATGAACCTGCAGCTCAGTCTATAAGGCAGCAGCTGTTCTATGTCATTTCATTTCCAATCTGTAGCAGAAGCGATCAGTATGACTTAAACACTGAGTCAAACTACTCAAACTATGCAACAGGAACAAGCCATGAACGACACTACCACTCAACAGGCTGAGCCCTCACCTCAAAATCAGAGGCGTATTAGGAATATGCAGGAGAGGATCGATCACCTGGAGCTGGCGTTAGAGGCAGTAGACAAGAAATATATCAAGGAGAAAAAGCTCAAGGATGTTTACATCGAGCGAAGCAAACTGCAGCGGAGGGAGNTGGAGAAGCTGCACTACTACGATGAGGACGGGACCATCAGCAACCAAAAGATCTCCCAGCTGGTAAAGACAAGGATGAGGCACACGAATAAAAGGAATATAGAAGAAGACTACGAGGAGCTGCAGGTGGCTCACATGATCGAGCAGAAGGAGTTAAGGGAGAAGATGCAGCAAGATCAAGAAAAGTGCCAAACTCTTGAAGAAAAGCTGAACCAGACCTCAGCTTCTTACGAAAACATCAACTGCAGGTATGAAGCTGAAGTCACTGCCCTCAGACAGAAGGCTGACTTCATCTCCACTGAACTGGAGAAGGAGAAGAAGTCTCATGAGGACAGTGTACGGGAGTATCAGAGGGTCATCACGGAGCTGAGGGCTGAGAAAAACGCTTCCCAGCTCCAGATGGCTCAAGAGTACAACGTCCTACAGCAGCAGGCCTTCGAAAAGGAGCGGGAACTCTCGAAGGAGCTGGAAGAGCTGAAACTAGAAGTTGGCATCCAAAAGCTCGTTCAAGAGGAGGACGAGAAAGTGAGAGCGGCCCACAACGCAAGCATGGAAAGTATCGCTGCTGAGCTACGGAGAGAGAAAGAAAAGAACAAGCTTCTCCAGGAGGAAAAGGAGAGTCTCACAGCTTCATACGAGGAGCTCACTCTGAAGTATGAAGCTGTGATGACCACCAACCAACAGCAGGCTGAAGCCATCCAGTCTGCTGAAGGTCAAATCCAAGAGTACCAGCAGGTCATTTCCTCCATGAAGGCCAAGCAGGACGCCCTCAACATGGAGCTCAGAGCCGTCAAGGAAAGTGCTGTCAGGGTGGCCCGGGATCTTGGGAATCAGCTCAGCGTCCAGCTCGCAATCAACTGTGAGCTCATGGAGAAAGAGTCCAAGAAAAGAGCAGCAGACACCAGAAGCTGTAAGGAGACTAAGGCTGAGCCGAGCCCGCAGGAGAAGGAGGAGAAGACAGAGGCCATCCCTGAGACAACTACCATCCACGTTCAGGAGCACACAGAGGAGGAGTCAGAGGAGTCTATTCCTGAGGAGCCATCTGATGAACACCAGAAGGACCCCGAGGAGCAGATTGTGGAGAAGGACGAGTCATCAGTGTCAGACGAAGCAGGAGCTGTTGGAGGACTTCAGTCTGAGGAGGAGGAGGAGGCCGAAGTCTCAGGTAACAACACAAATCTTTCAGCCTGGAAATGTTTCAGACACGCTGTGGGGTTGAGGAAACCAAAGAGGTGGAAGAAGAAAAAGGAGATGGTGACCTCAACCCCAGAGCCCCTTCCCCCTGACTCTTACCCACCCTCCCCCACTGACTAAATCCCTTAACACCCCCACCCACCTACCCCCTCATTTGGGTTTCCCCTGGGTACTCCGGTTTTGCCCATGATTCTTTTTAACAGTAAGATTTTGGTTATCTGAGAAAAAAAATTAAAAAAAATAACCCCCCAAAAAATTCAGCTTTATGGTGTGAAAATGAAGTGAAACACAAACAAACTATTATGTTGAAATGCTGAGTCAGCATTTCAACATAATAAAGTTGAATATCAATATGTTGAAATGCTGAGTCAGCATTTCAACATAATAAGGTAGAAGATCAATATGTTAAAATGCTGAGTCAGCAATTCAACATAATGAAATGCTGAGTCAGCATTTCAACATAATTAATTAATGAGACATCCTTCTGAATCATTTGACAAAACATTGTGAACAAATACATTTTGAAAAGTCAAGTTAGTTAGAATTTCTCACTGAATGTAAAGGGTAAAGGAATATAGATTGATATAAATACTCCAGCTTCCCACCAAAAAGGATGGTCTGACAGTTAGGTAAAGCAGTGGAAGCATTCTGCATATACCACACAGTTAACCCTATGCATGGCTTTTTTTTCCTGCCACAAAGGGCTGGTCTTTAGAAGTAATTGCCCAGAGTTTTCGCCCTTTTAAAGATAGTTAAAACATTTTTGGTGAGGAAACTTAATTCTACATAGATTTTAGATATGAGACAAATTTACTACCCTTTTGTCCTGAATTGGCCTGCTGTAAAATGATAACAGATGAATATTTTTTTCCTTTTTGTCATAGCACAATTCTCTACAACATCAGCACTGATCAAAAATGACCTTTGACCCCCCCGAAGGCATGATTTCACCATCCTCAAAACTTAGGGGTCAGCCCTTTGAGGGCATATGACATCACTGTGACATCACCGTGGCCTGTGCTGTCCTACTCAATGTGGTCGACCTGAAGTAGGGGAGGACCCCCAGAGCACCATCACACATGGACTGAGACAATCCTGTCTCCTCCCTGATGGGGGGTTTTGCTGGTCAGGGACTGGTCTTTTGAATTTAGTCAGATATGTTGTGCAGCGGCAGATACAGGTGCTGTTAATTTCAGTTCAATATGGCCTTCATCCCCAGAGGAAGTTATTTATTTATTTTATCCAATTTAAATTGATTTGGTCTCTCATGATGTTTGTGTTGTTAACTGTGTGTAAGCAGGGAGGCTACAGCATTATTTATTTGTCTGTTCATTTGTGTGCGGATTTGTCCTGAATTTATTTCAATGTGAAGGCGTGGGTGTATTATAAACACACATTTGAATGTGTAATTATCCTTATATTCTGTAATATGCTTTGAATTTGTGCTTTCTGTCTTGTAGTGTCAGTTTGTGAGTTCAGTTTTGAAAAGAGATGATGGTTTACTTGCTTTGATTTATCCTTATTTAATAAAGGAACATCTAGTTACACTTTGCTGTGTATTTTTACTTATGTATTTATAAAGTGAATAAGTAAATAAATAAGTTATTGATCATAAATGTTTGGATGATGACAGTGGGTCTAGTAGAAAGTGAAAACATTGTGTAGTGGACATTGGTATAGTTATTGGCTCAGATTTGTAGTGGCTACTGACTGAGATGAGGGATGAGATTAAAGAGAATCTAAAACTTAACCTGGAGCAGGCTAGCTCCTCAGGATAAATCTCCATGGTAACTTAGGTCATAACATATCCCACTTCCCACTATCCTAGTTTTGTGCAACTGGATCAAGGATAAGTTGAGTCAGGATAACCAAGATATCCCAGCTTAATCCCTTATCCTAGTTTTGTGCAACAGGCCCCAGGTCTGAGTTTGTTTACGCAAATTTCATGTCAGAGGAGAGCGCCATGCAGCGAAGAAAATCAGTCTGTGACGGAGAATTAATGCATCGTATGAGTGCTGAGCATTTTTAAAGGACAGTCAGAGGTTGCCAGATTCATATTTAGACATAGCAATATAAATGTATCTGAAATGTCTGTCGTCTTTTGTCAATAACTTTAAAATACATCACATATGAAAAAGCAGGAGCGGATTTTCTTCTGGTGTAAAAAATGCGTGTTTCCTATGATGAATTACTGTAAACAATAGAGAGGCTGTTAACAGTGATTAAAAACACTTCTATGTCCACACTAGAGTCTGTAGAGAATATCTGGAGGACGCTGGATCAAACTTTTACAGTATATAGTTTTTTAAGAAGCATATTGATCAGAGGATTTACAAAAAGATTACTGATTCACTCCAAGCAATATTTCATATAAATCTGAACTGTGTACGAAAAAATGACTATTTAATAACAAAAGATGTTCATTTACATGTGATCACAACCGGCTTAATTTGTGGTATAAATAACCATAAAAATCAGGTCTACTCATGCGTAACTGCGCACAGGCGACTCTAACTTTTGGCCAGACGCTTGAATAGTCACAAATAAAGTCGATAAATTAGTTTTCACCAAAAATTTGCTAAAACTAAAACTAAAAACTAAAATATATGTGCAGTCCTTCATCTGTAAAATGTTTGATGAACTTCATCGACACAATGCAGGTTTATCTGTTCATGTTACTTCTGCCTGAAACTGACGCAAACCTGCTGCACTTCTCTCTCTCTCCTCAGTCTGTGACATGTTCAGCCTTCAGCTTCTTTCAGAGCTGACAAACATTTTAACAGAGATCTTTCAACGTTTTGAGGCCTGAACAGAAATGATTTTACCAAGGCTTCAGAAATTAAGATACCATGGATGAATAACTTAATAAACTAAAGGACGACAAATCTGTGAATTAAAGGTTTAAACTCCGCTGTAGTTTGGTTTGTTACATCCAAGCTGCTGACGGCTGCAGTGATCTCCACACAGACGTGATTTTTCTGACTCTGTTCACGCCACTTTTCTGGCTGCGAAACAACACGGCTTCATTTCTCTCTACGTCCGTCACTATGGCATCGATCAGCACAGAGAAGTCTCCCTTTTTTCCCATAATGTGTCCCTCCATGTCCTAAATTCCGTGGGATACCATTAGTCAGTCGAGCTGAACCTTGAATAATTAGGGGTGTGTTATTTGAATGACGAATGTTTTCAGCATCCAGATTTATCAACCTGATTGGGTGTATGCCGAGATTGAAGCTGGTACGCATCGTAAGCTCGTTTCTACACCCAAATCTGCGCAGATTCCCACACAAGATTGATAAATGAGGGCCAATGTGACTACTGTCATGTACTGGGAGTCAGAACCAGCTAAACGCTCTCTGACATCACATCTTCTTAAGACCAGGAAAAGTTGTGGCTGGACAGGATTTTAATTTGAATTCATTAGGGAAAGCCCCTTGAGATGCAGCCTCTCGTTTTCAAGGGGGTCCAACAATTGCGAAAAAAAGCATAACTACAACGGGTGCTAGCTAATGTGACAGTAATCAGTGGCATATGGGATGTACTCATCAAACAATCCAACCACTCTTCATATACCTACGGAACATAAAGAAAGTATTTGGACCAACTTAAGTTATTTTCACTTTGCTACATTTCAGCCTGATGTTAAATTGTATTTTTTTTTTCAGAATATTCTTCTCTTAGTTCCCAAGGACGAAGTGAGAATATGATTTATAAAGTTGCAACCTTATCAACTCTCAAACTTTTGTGTTTATTTAGTAGGAAATGTACACGTTTATGTAGTTGAGAATTTACAAGTTTATAGGGTAGCAAATTCATGAGTTTATGAATTTGAAAATTAAAAGTTTTCTTCCTGGAATTTTTTTTTTTTTTTTCTCAATTTTTCCTCTAATACGCTGCCATACTTTTTCCATAAAGTATCTAAATTAATTAAATTAACCTGAGCACCTCAGTTATTTGATAAATAATTCACACCTGACACTAAGCTGCAGTACCAGATAAACTATGAAAAAAGTCTGATGAAGTCCGCAAAATATGCTAACACAAATAGTTTTGAACTATATCAGGGATTCCAGATGTCATGAAACTGCTCTTCAACAACTCCCAGAGAAAGGTAAATATTAGGCAAGCACAAAATGACTGACCCATTTAGAATTGAAATTCAGCAAATCAGCAACTTTTCATCCATCTATACTTACCCCCCTTAGTGTTCAAGGCAGAAAGTTAAACTTCTTTACTCTGCACCTTTAAGTCTGTGAAATAAGATAATAAATAAAAACTCTGGGGGTAAAGGGGGTACTTTCAGCCTTTTTAAAGTTGAAACGTCTTTGGGTGGTATTAAGTAGAAACTGCCAGCAGCAGTTAAATTTGTTCTTTGGAAGGAAGAAAAAATCCCTGTGGATTACAACTCACCCTGAACTGCAGTTTGAGAAAAACAAAATAAAAATACAAAATGGGGTCTACTTGTCCTTAAAAACAAACAGAGGACAGAAAGGGGGGCAGGTAAGCAGGAATGTGCAGTTGGATTTAACATTTTTAGTGAGGATAAACAGTGTAGAGAGTAAGGTGGCACAGTGAAGGTCCCCCAGGCCCAAAGGGTCTACATAATGGGGACTGCACTCACGCAATATACCATTTCTGTGTTAAACACACCCTTTGGATTATTTATTGATGTTTTACATGCCACCCATCTGCTAGAATCTCAATGTCCTTTCACTGCCTGCTACACTCAAGCAAATCAAAGTGACTGTTTGGCTAAATGAGATATGTAAAACCCATTAGAGGAAAATGAAAGAGTGAATGTGTTTGCTGCTTTCCCACATTCAGCTGGCATGCTGTTGGCCGGTGTATCAGAACAGACACAGCAGCTTTGAAAGGAAGGTTCTTGCTCTTAAGGTTGCTTGTCACATAGAAGGCTTTATATGAAGTAAGAGTTTTCTTAGGGGGTTGGACTATATCAATTTGAGTGCACAGATACGTGCATGTCTTGTCTGTCTTAAACCTTTCAGTCATAAACTGTCTGCCAGAACTGCTACATCAACTCTGGTCAATTAATGAATCGTATGGATGAGTATTGTGTGGATGGTTTGTGTGGAAGGAAATTTATTTTAACCTATAATTGAAGTTTTATTTGTGAACTTCACATTGATAGTTTTTCATTTCTGTTATGGAGTCGAGAATGTGTTACACAGAATTCAGACATTCACATGCAGGTCAAACTGCCTGTAGTCTATCTTATCGTCTCTGTTGCCCCCTCGCACTATCCTCTTCCAGATCAGGATGTGATCGACATTTATTTACCAGCTTGCTTACAAATGTCTTTTGACAGGATAGGTAAAATGAAGGCAATGCAAGGCATGTACAGTGCTCAGCATAAATGAGTACACCCCCTTTGAAAAGTAAGATTTTAATCAATATCTCAATGAACGCAAGAACAATTCCCAACATTTTGATAAAACTGAGTTTCATGGAACATTTGTTTCACTCACAAAATGAAAGTAAGATTGATAATATAACTAAGATTACAAAATCATCAGTTTTACTCAAAATAGCTGATGCAAAAATGAATACACCCCAAAACAAAAACTACGACATCTAGTATTTTGTATGACCTCCGGGACTTTTGAGGACAGTACCAAGTCTTCTAGTCATGGAATGAACAAGTTGGCAACATACTGCAACATCTATCTTCTTCCATTCTTCAAAAACGACCTCTTTTAGAGCCTAGATGCTGGATGGAGAGTGATGTCTCTTTAGAATTCCCAGTAGGTGTCCAACTGGGTTCAGATAAGGAGACATACTAGGCCCCTGAATCTCTTCACCCTGTTCCTCTTGAGAAATGCAACGGTGGCCTTGGAAGTGTGTTTTAGATCACTGTCATGTTGGAAAAGTGCACAAAGGCCAAGGGAACAGAGTGATGGTAGCACCTTCTCTTTCAATATGGAGCAGTACATCTGTGAATTCATGATACCATGAATGAAATGCAGCTCCCCAACACAAGCAGCACTCATGCACCACCACATAAGGACACTGCCACCACCACCACCTTTGACTGTCGGCACCATGCACTTTTTTTTTTTACTCCTCACCTTTGCCACGCCATACAATTCTGAAGCCATCAGTCCAAAAAGATTTAGTCTTGAATAAATTTGTTAGGAAAAGTATTTTTAGTGTGTGCAAATTCATAAAACTTTGTTTGCAATCAATGGCCCACATTTGTGGGAGTATTTTGTAGTGAAGTGTCCCATGGAGTATTTTGATTCTGATAAGAAAGTAAAGGTTTTCTGACAAATCTGTTGGGGTGTACTCATTTATGCTGAGCACTGTACTTATCACCACTGGCTGTGGCTCAGTGGTAGAGTTGTCATCTCTCATTTAGAAGGTTGGGGGTTTGAATTCAGCTTTTGCAGGCACATGCCAAAGTGTCCTTAAGCAAGACGGCAAACCCCACATTCCTCCTTCAGTGGTGTAGTAATATGTTAGGTAAAAACTGATGGTTTCTACCATGAACTCTCCACCATTAGTGTGTGAATAAATGTGGTGTGGATGGGAGAAAGAGATCAGAATTTTAAATCACTCTGGGGGGTTTAATAGGGTGACCAAAAAAATTCCCCTCATAATGACCAGTATATATATATATATATATATATATATATATATATATATATATATATATACACACACACACACACACACACATATATATATATATATATATATATATATATGTATATATGTGCCATGAAATAGGACTGTATAATTTCTATGTTGAAAAACAAAAACAAAGGTAGTGCGTAAACTTACTGTTGAAATGGTGGCTGCACTTACTGTACTTTTATAGAAATGTATTTAATATAGAATATGGTCACCGTAGGAATGGACAACATGGAGAAGCATTGTAGAAGTACTGCAGTGATGGCTGCTGGTCTTTCAAGGATGGGGAAGCTAATACATCATGTTGATTTACTTACAGTTGTTCCCAATAGTACACACCCTCCAGCAGAATTTCTGATTTTTTGGCTTTTTCTCAGAAAATATGAATCATAACACAAATTCCTTTCTATCACTCACCGTTAGTGGTTGGGTGAAGACATTTATTGAAAAAAAAAAAGCAGGTTTACTCTTAAATCACAATGACAACAGACAAGGCAAGCTGTAATTGGTTAAGCGGGGTGGAGAGATGTGATTCAAATGTCTGTCAGTTGGTTTCAGCTGGGCGTATGACTTTCATGTCCTGTGGGATCCAACGCTAGCTTAATTTTTAACCAGCAGCGCAAAATCATGGTGATGAGCGCACTTATTTGTGTCCCCATCCCTGGCCTAAAGACGAAGGCACATGGGCTCCTGACGGCGTCTGTATCCTGGTGCAGCTGCTCCAGTTGCACGGTTGATATTTGCACTACTGCTCTTAATCATAGGCCTACTAGACAGTGTAGCTACATACCCCCACTGCCAGACCCCTACCTCCACTGACCACCTTTGTGAGGCACCTGCACTCTCTGGGCCAAAAATAGATGCACAAAGTCTCTAAATAATGCACTTCTGATACAGTCATTTTTCCCTGAAGTACCCTAAAATGTGTACAAGACATTTCAAATGAAAAATGGGTATTAACTTCCAGTTCAACAATTAAATCACCTAACTGAATGAAGTGACTTTATATCTGATTAACTCTTGCTATTGATTTTTAAGGTTAGGGTAAGAAATCCACTGTACTGAGTGTCATTTTACGAGAAATCATGATTTCAAACACACACCCGCACACAACCCACTCTACATACATGCACACACTAAGATGATATTAAAAAAAGAAGCATGCTTGCAGCATCAACATTTTATGTTGGATCAAATAAGACAAAGCAAGCTGTCATTTCTGATCTTTCCACATTCAGACCTCTGATGTGTTAGCTTTCAATCTGACATCTCTGCAGAGCCTCTGAATTTTCAGGACGTTCACTTCTGGCCTTTCAGTGCCTCTCTTTCCCTCATCCATTCTGTCTGTGTTCGGCAATGAAACATTTGACGGACAGCATGGTTCTGTCCTTTAAATGACCTCACTCCTGGGAATTTTTTCTTCTTTTCACAGCAGTAGATCTACCTTACTAAAGACGTACACATCTAGACAGATGAGTGTTTTATGCTGCAGACATTGAGGATATGACTGAGAACATAAACCAGTTCACAGGACTCTTGGACTGCCAATAACAGCCTGTAAGACCAGGAAAGGATTGATAAGTTCAACTCTTGTACTAACAAGAAATGTCTAAATTAAAGCCATTTTTCTGTTTCTGGCTTAAAATTCGCACTCAGAGACAATTTTCATAAACAATTTAAAGTTAACAACAAAAGGTTATTGACCAAAGTGTCAAGAATTGTTACCCACAAGTTTATTTCCGTTTGTTGCACCTCCACTAATAAGACAGATAAAGTAGCAATTCAATTTCTGTGGAACACAGTCACTTCTCTTTCATTTGCTTATAAAGATCGGGTGAACTAAGATAAACTAGAAGCAATAAACAGGAAATGCATCTCCATTTGTCTTTCTGGTGGGTTCTGCTTTATATTCAATTCATGTTCAACGAAATAAAAATTACACGAGTCCTTCAAGTCAGTTTGTATATTTCTCAAAGTTCTGTTCATTTATTTCATTAGACTGTATTTCTTTTTACTTGATTTTCTTTTTTAAATTTTATTTTTGTGGATGTTTCAGTCACATTTCTTTAAATTGAGACGAGGTGGTTTGCTTTTTGAGCAAAAGGTCCCTTCAGTCTTGTAGTGGAAGTGCTCCCTGGGAATAAAACCAAAACCACAGGCTTCCACTCTATGAAACAATCCACCCTGCCACTCCCCAGAGATCTGCCACTATAATCCACTGAATGACAAAACAGACTGGCTGGAGAACTGAGGGGCAGACCCTGTTGCAACTCGCTTATTTTGGATAATGAAACCAGTTTGTGGTAAAGGCCTTTCAGTGAATCCTCTTTGTGACTTTCCAAGAGGCTGTCAGCACATCTATGTGCACATCACAAGGTTGTAATCCCCAGAAGGGCTGGTGACAGAAGGGAAAGAGGGCAGACACAAGTTGTTCTTTTGGCATTAGGAGGGACTGGACTTCTTGTGCTGACCGAACCAGACCCCTGCCATCAATAAACTCAAAACTAAAGGTAACACAAGGAGGAGAAATTGAACCTTGGGAAATCAGAATCAGAATCATTTTATTGACGACTAGTGTACATGTTTCAGTACATAAGATTTTGCCTTTCAGTTTCATCCCATCCAAGAAACATAAAAGAGACCGAGACAAATAACAAGGGGAGGACAGGAGAGGGAGAACCGGTAGTTCACTTTCTACAGCGCTCTGTTTCATTAGATGGAATCATGGGTAACACTGGGATAGGAGAGGACAAAAAAANGTGGAAGAACTAACACTGGGAGTTGAAGAAGAAAACTGGGTGTGCTGGTGGTCAGCAGAGAACAATTCTCACTGAAGGATATGATGGGTTGAATCCACACTGTGGTTCTTTTCTGCGCTGCAGTGTGCCTCTGACTGCTTAATGAGGCCTTATTAATTCAGATCAGGGTGAATGATTACCTCATCATTCCCTTTCTCTGGAGGGCTCCTGCACCCCCTGTACTCTGCCCAGTAAATTAACAGCACAGTAATCCACAGAGCATTATTTGCCATGAGACTTTTATGTGCTGTGTTTGGAGTGGGCGAAGGACAAAAATGTGCCGGGACAGACCACTAATATGAGCAAGTCATGCATGTTCCTCGGGGAATCAGCAATTACATTGTATTGTTTTAAGTCTGTGCAAACGACTGGTATCTGTTTTATCTATTTTTAATCTATTCTCTTTCAGAGAGGCTGCACTCCCACTAGAAGCTCTCTGACAGTAAACACAGAACACCCTCCCCATCTCTGTGCAGAGACTAGTTGCCTAGCAATGAAGTCTCTGATTTTATGGTCTGTGAGGCTTACATACCCAAGGAAAGGAAAAATCCATCAGGATTAGATTTAGAAAACTGTTACAACCAGGCTCTTAATATTTTCTGTATTTTGCATGTGGGTAATATAAGGATACTGCTCTTTGGATATTGGGATTCATAAAGGACAGCTAACTGCAGCATGACCAAACTCGAAGGTGAACCCTTAAAGAGTTACATGTCACTCATTGATCCAGGTCAATGAGCAATACTGCTGTCTTTTGACAAAGTTGATTAAATATTTAAGAAAACCTGTCTCAAAACCTGTCTTCCCTCTGCAGATTCAGAGGCAGAACAGAGAATGCACTGCTAAGCCAATGATGTCATAACCAGGATTTTAATTCCCATCTCCATGAAAATTTCACATTTTTAAGGCACCCACTTTCAGGAAGACAAGCTAGATGTGTTAAAAAAAGAGAGATAGTTGATTGTAGTGCAACTGACAACATTTACATTGTGTTCCAATGCCCAAAATAATAGGCTTTGTTGAAAAGATAGCTTTTATGCCTATACTTGACAAGCCCTGACAGCCAGGGAAAACCTTGCCTTTGCTGACCTCCAGTGGTTTTTAGCTGCACTCCTTGCCATAGAGAGGTACTTCAGGCTGAATGAGCACACCACATCAGCACTGTGGGCTTCATTTTAGGCTCAAAATAGCATCTATAAAAATCTTTCCAGAGAACTGGTAGCTCACTTAAATAACATGTAGATTGTTCTGCTGTCTTCTTTTGTCCGTATGAGATAAGTAGGAAATAAAGCCAAGCATATTCTAAATTACATCTTAATCAGCATATGAGATAGGTTAATGGTGATAAATGGAAAAGAGGTTATTCACCTTTGGCAAACAGGGATTCCCAGTCAACTCTGATCCAATACTTGAACAAATGTCTCCATTTAACTTGTTCAATTCGCTGCTCACTTGAAATACCTGATCAGAATCTTAAGACCAGCTGAAATATTGTACAAATCTACATTTTGCACTGTTGGATCTTTAAAAAGTTCCAAGGAGAGTTTCATAATCCAAAACAAAGAAATGGGAGTGAGACAAAAAAAAAAAGAACAATTTATGACGAACAACAATTTATATATATATATATATTTGTATGTGTATGTGTGTGTGTGTGTGTATATGTATACATATATCGCCCATGTGCTCAAACATTTGACACACAAATCTGTGATTCATCAATGTTTTCTAGCTTGAATTTCCTTTTATTTTGCAAAGAAATTAAGAACAAATAATGAATGATCAGCTTTCTAAAAATCTGAAAACACAGACTGTTTTAACTAAAAGCATAACATTTAAAAACTACTTTAAGTACAAGAAAAAAAGCCTGTAATAAATTTCATTAATAAAAACTTTGCAGTGGCATCATGCTTATAATATTAAATCTTAAATTAACTACTTAGTTTACATTAAAAATAAAATAATGTGCATATCAGAATGTCACATTTTTTATATTGCTTGTTGATTTTAAACATTATTTGAGCAAATGACGTGCACATACAGCTCAACTGTTCACTAAGACTTATTTATTTGTTTGCAAACATATCCAGCAGCTGTTTTAATGTGTAGTTTATGTTTTGGATATGTGGTAAAATCTCCCTCACAGCACCAGGAGAGTCAGCTGATAGTTTATCACCTCACTGGTCAGGACGTGTGTCCGCTGACGATGTTCCCAGTGAGGAACCAGGAGAACGAGCTGTGAAGTTGATGCTGACAGCGTAAAGGACGACTGTTCCTCCTCCTGAAGCTCTGAACAGATGTCCTTATATAGATGAATGGGGGCGTGGTAGACAGATAGTACTTTTATTAATCCCATTAGGTGTGTCCATCAGGGAAATGGACATCTCCATCACAATTCACAGCACTGTACACTTACACAATAGGCATTCAAAAGAGTCAGCACAGTTAAAAATATTTTAAAAATGTATAAAAAGGAAATAAATAAGGACATAAACAGAGCTTTAAGACATATTCAAGTATGCTGTGTTTACCTGAGAGGGATTCTGTATGTGCATAGGACAAGGAATATAATTATAATAATTTATAATATAGAGTAAATATGTAAGAAATAATAATAATGATAATAATAATTATAGTATAGGATAGATCAACAAAAATGATACTAAACAATAACAATAGTATAGCAATAATGGTATAATGATTGCAGTAGTATAAAAATATACCAATAGCTGTTGTAATAACAATAGAAATAATATTAAGAACTATAACAATAATAGAGGCAGTAATAATAACAATAATGACAATGTACAATCTGTTATATACATAATACACTTGATATATATTATATTACACATATTTCTAAAGGGAATTGCACAGTTTATAGAGCAATATGCTAATTTCAGGTACCGGGAACATGCCAGTCAATTTAGAAATATTCTGACTTATTAGTATAGTCATTAGTATGGTGCGAACAAAAACGGCTGGTACACAAGTTTCATCAATACGACGGTGATTTTGCGTATTTACTTATTTTGTGCGGGGAGTAGAAACATTTATTAGTGAATGAGGCCCAGTGATCTTAAAAGAACAAGTCTACGCATAAATGTGGATTCAACATTATCATTTTCTGCCGGGTATTTACACTCTCATGAGTTTCCAGATGTGCTTAATATGGGTGTCAAAAGTAAGATGAATGTCAAATCTTACACCCAGGTCGGTAACTGAACACTGACATCCAGTTAGTTGACTTAACTTAAAAACATGACAACTGACGGACTCAATTTATAAAAAAAAAATAAAAAACAAACCTAAGCATGACTTTATGAAAGTAAAGTAAAAAGAATGTTTTGTGTTGGACTGACTTTTTTGATATATATTGTAGTCTACTTGTAGTTGATTTCAGGCAGCTAAAGTGACTCAATCTATGCTACTTAAAACATTTTGTTACATGTACTTGTGACTTCCAATATACAGAGCACAGTAGAAAAATAATGTTGAAAAATCAGTAAATGACACAGCTATGGGTGCCAAACAAGACGCTGGAAATTGAAGTAAGAAGCGAAATTAAATGTAATTCAGTTTAAGTACAGATAAATTAACAGGAATCTGTGTTTTTCTCTCTGGAAAAAAAAGATTATTTTACTGTCATCTTAGACTGCCAGTCTGTACTGTGGAACATAGACAGCCTGTGCAGACAGTCATGTGGGGACTTGTACCAGCAAACCTCCAGTTATCAAGCCAAGTCCCTCTGGGCTGAGCTACTGCTGCTTACTGCTTAATTTATCAGTTAGATCAGTTTTGGGAAGCTGAAAAATTCTAAAATAACCTACTTGGGCACTGATACTCTCATTTCCAGTTATGGATTATGATAAGGCATCTGCCAGTGAGCCTCATGGCCCCTTTCCAAGGGCAGCCTCTGTCGTCAGTCAGTAAATGTGAACTGTAAACTACCTTTGAGTGGTTAAGTGGAATTGTGTGTAAGTACAAGTCCATTTAACTGGAACTTGTTACTAAACCTGGCACTATGGCTATTCTGAATCTGTTCTGATTTTGTCTGTAAAAAACATGAAAACATGCTGTTTCCTCCCACTGTGATAAGAAAACAGAAAGCTGATAGGTTAGAAACAAGACCACCCACACCAGCTCCTTATTTGAAGTATCAAAGTTAGTTTTATTGTCATTTTGAGCCACAAAATCATACATATATGGGTGTGTGGATGGATGAAATGTGAATGTGTTTGCCTGTATGGACACTTACATTCCGGGAAGCCAGGTCATATTTGCAAAGTCCAGGAATCCAAACACTGGTTGAAAGCTGAACAGAGTAACGGTGAAGAAAAACATCAAGGTTGCAGGGTGATAGGAGTTTACTTAATAAAAACAGAGCAGTCCATTTGTAACATCACAGTCATCACCAATTGCTGGTGCAGCTTTTATTATCTTTGAATCATCTAATGATGATAATACAACGATGATTAAAAATTTGACAAATATCAAGAAGTTAATATGCTGGACTCTGGATGCTTCTGGGCGTAGAGCAGGAGTTTTTACGGGTCATGACCAGCCAATCACAGCGCGCCCAGTGTGCATCAGACTTTGACAACATCCTGAGCAGCTACGATAGCAGCCATAACACAGAGAAAGAATGATCCTATATATGCAGCGTATCTTATTTACCTGCAGGAAGTGTTAAGTTTCTCTCACGCAATGCCACAGGTGCTGGCAGAGCTGATTCTACCATCTATGGTGTGTTATCAAAGCTACAACCATTAGCCATGCTCTGTGGTTGTGGGCAGTGAGCATGCGCTACTGCTGACGCTGAGCCATGGAGGGGAAGATGACTTTGGATGCTGTTTGTAAATAGAGAAGCAAAACCTAACAAAAATTTCTGCATACTTCACTGTAGTGTGGTTCACTGTCATCAGGAATCTGCACCAGTTTTACAGCCTCGCAGAGCATCAGGGGTAACAAGCCTGTTTTGTGTCATCTGAGACAGGCAAAACACACTCCTCACCATTACTCTCTGGGTGCTTGATTTCTGATTAAAGGACAACGGAAGATCCAGTTGAAAAACAACTCAGACTGTACCGTGGTTCTCAGAAATGAGTACCAAATTGTCAATATCCTGAATCAAGTTTACGACAGGTGTCATGGATGCAGAAGGAATCATCTGTTTTGTGTAAGCCTAAATCCTGCAAATGGCTTCGTGTCACCAAAAGGTCATCTCTGTGGGCGCAAAGGACAGATATCTACAATTCATTTCATATTGTCATAATTTAATTTTGGATATGGAAAAAAGGAATTGTAGACATCTTGAATTGAGGTGAATTGAAGATATCTAAAATTCTAATTCTGCCTAGTAAAAATGTATTCACAGATACCTAAAGTTAACCATAAAGATACCTGCCTAAAAATTTACACCCCCTCCAGCAGAATTTTCTGATTTTTTGGCTTTTTCTCAGAAAATATGAATGGTAACACAAAAACCTTTCTGTCACTCACGGTCAGAGGTTGGGTGAAGACATTTATTAACAAACAACTGTTTACTCTTTTAAATCATAATGACGACAGAAACTTCAAACATGACCCTGTTCGTTGTTTTTAAACACACACACTGATTACAAGCAAATAGATCACAGGTGAGGATGGTTACCTTTAGCATACATTCAAACACATTTGTGTTAACTTTTGTGCATTTATCAGGCCAAAACCACCAGAGTTGTGTAAACTTCTTAACAGGGTCATTTTTGAAGTTTCTGTTGTCATTATGATTTAAATAAAGCAAACATTTTTTTTCAACAAATGTCCTCAGCCAACCACAAACCATGAGTGATAGAAATGATTTTGTGTTATCATTCATATTTTCTGAGAAAAGGCCAAAAAATCAGAAATTCTGCTGGGGGGGGGGGGCACAACTGTATCTTGAATTAAAATTACAGATATCTACAATTCATTTAAAGGTACCTGTAATTCACATTTTGGATATTCGAGATGATGTGGTAGATATCTTGGACGAGAAGTCCCATACACATGAATGGCAAAAAGTGGCATATTTCGGATATCCAAAATAATGTGGTGGATATCTAAAATTACAACTGTGGGTGAGCAGAAAGTATATGTGAATAGCTGAAATGTTATTTTTGACAAAGCAAAACTGAATTAAAAATATTTTGAATTAAAATTCCGACTATTCAAAATGTAATTACGACTAGCCAGAAATACGCTGTTGATATCTACAATAGTATTTTTAGATAGATTTCAAATGTTAAAGTGTTTTGCCATATTCTGTTCTTTTTTCCACTGTGGCGTGGAACTCCCTCTGTGGTTGTGATGTCACATCAACATGAAGGGACAGTTTGTCTTTTGCTCCACCCTCTGTGGTTGTGATGTCACATCAACATGAGGGGACAGTTTGTCTTTTGCTCCTCCCTCTGTGTTGTGATGTCATCAAGATTAAGGGACAGTTTGTCTGTTGTGATGTCACAACAAGATTAAGGGACAGTTCATCTGTTGCTCCGCCCTCTATAGTTTAAATACAATTCTTACAATTTATTTAGACTTCTACAACTCCATTTCAGCTAAGCAAACATTAGTCGTATTAGCAAACTCAACCAATCATGTTCTCCATGATTTCCACAGTTCGCGATTTTATTCTGGGCTCCTATAACTGGGCCAAACAACAGGTCAGTCACCTGTACGAATTTTTGCTTAAATTATTCACAGGACGAAAATATCTGGCCCTGGCCGACAAGGTCAAACAATTTGAAATTGAACTTCAAACATTAGAAGAAGTCCATAAAAAACAGATGAACGAGAAGCAGAGGCTCTTGGACTCAGAGAAGGATGAAAACCGGATCGTCTGGGATCAAATGGACTTAAACTTGTGACTCGAAATGTTTCGCCTTCATGTATAGGCACTCGAGTTATTTCTCAGTCGAGTTTTCCTCCTGCGTGAAGTCTGTATAGTCCTCCACCAATCGAAAGAATCTTTTCTGAAAAAAAACCAAGAGGTGCTGTTGCGTTTTCATAAGAAAGTCAGTGACGTGATGACGCAAAATTCAGAAGACACAGGTGAAACCGAAGAACTCAAAAAACTGTGTCAGTTGTATGAAGTGGAGTTAACAGAAAGCGTAAGACACATTGAACGTCTTGAGGCACAGCTTGCAGAGGAAGAGAGAGCTGCTGCTGAAAAAAGGGCAGAGTTTCAGGAAATTATCGACAGACTGGTGAAACAACGCAACAACTTTGCGGAAACAGCCGGTCAACTTAACCTGAAGCTCAGATCATACGCTGAAGAGATTTTGAAGCTAAAGGAAGAGCTAGAAGAAAGGAGCAGTCAACTCCAAACAATAGATGATCCCAGAGGAGCCGATGTGAATAGCTAGGTAGGTGTTGCAGACACAAAGAAAAGTTTTTCTATTTTGATTTTCTCTTAGTATGAGACAGATAAACTGGGTTCACTCCAGGCGCTCTGGCTTCTTCCCATGGTCTAAAACCCAAAAAAGTAAAAAGAAACAACAAAAAAAAAAACCCACCATCTTCAGATTATTGCTTTGATTTTACAAAGCACTTCAGTTACTACTGAATCTGTTTTCGGTAAAAATTAAATGTTTTGTTTTTACCAATGACTGTATATAGAATGGACAGCGTGGCTCCACCTGTCACTGTTTGTCACTGCGATTTTGAAGCCAAAAACCCCATTACTTGAGCCGTCATTGTGCAGCCAGAGTCTGCGCAGTAGAGAATTCCCGGTGGAGCCAAGTAAAAAAGAGAAATAAAAATATATTTTACTTCTTCTTTAGAAGGTTTAGTCTCCTTTTGGCTCTTTCCCGAAGTTTCTTATATCCCCGATAAAATCTATTTACCAACGGCAGCTGTCAAATATCGTAAAAAAACCTGTAACATGGTTTTTAACGTCCAATAACTATTGAAAAAACAACTTCTCAGTAAAAAATAGACTTGAACACAATGCAGCCAAATTACATCGTCACACCACCTTAGCGTAAGGACAAGAGAAACATTTCTACCAGGTATCGTAATTTTTTAAAGTTTTCGTGGCTTATATCCTGAATGCTCGGGGAGGGGGGTCTTATCACCTATACTGCAGCCAGACACCAGGAGGCGGGGCATCTGAATATATATATATATTCATTCATTATCATCACCATTTCATTTTCTATGTTGTATGTTTCACCTATTAGTTAGTAAATAAATTCACCTTAAAAGCACGTCGTTGTTTGTGTTATGTGTTGAAATTAAGGGCCTATGTTACCGAGTCCAAGATCTCACATACGTGTAGCAACCTTTCAGGTTAAAAGACTGGTTATCTTAATTTTCCCTGTTTTATTAAAATTGGGTGGTGCCCCGAGGAATATTTAAACTAGCATATTGTTAAGTTTAATTAAAACTCTGAAGTTTATAACTTTGTTTATTTGTTAAGTGTTGAATGCTGGCATTCTGCTATTAACTAATTATTTGTTCATTGGTAATTTAACATCTTAGACCAATTCACGCTACATCACCTTTAAAGAGAAGTTGATCTTTTGGTTTACCCATTCTCTTTTTATTGCTAATACTTTCTTAGTTCTATTTACATGATAAGAGAAAGAAAAACAGTTGTTCTGTTTGATCAGCAGGACCAGATTTTTAGTAAGGATTAAATTCAAAGGAACTTGGCAGACCGTCCAAATCCAACAATATTTTACCAGTTTTACAAGAAGGGCTATCGGACTAAGCAGAAAAAGGATAAGATCATAAGGGGGTCAGCCAATGGGGATTATGTTTTACAAAGTCAATTTCAAAAATTCATTTCTATGGTTTTCCTTTTTTCCCCCTGGGTGATAAAGTAAACCAAACAAGACCTAAAAACCGTTCAGAGGACAACCACACACTCCTTTGGCAGGCCTCAAATACTGAATAGGCTTTGCTACTTTTTATGGATGCCTCCGTTTTCTATCATCAACAGAATAGATGATAGGGACTACAAATGTGCAGTTCAGTTTTGCAGTACCTTTAAAACAAAACAAAACAAAAAAAACTCTTTTTTTTTTAAATGTCAGATGATGTAATGTACAAAATGAGATGGGGCAGCTTTATCTCAGGTGATGTACTCTTGTTCAAAGGTGGTCAGATGTAAAATTCTGGGTCCCGATCAGGAATGGGTATCAACAGTGTTGTGCATGAACGTGCTCATATTTTGGTGAGCCATGAACTGAACACATAATTTTTCCATCTGTAATCAAGATTTGATTTGCCCCTTCCCAACCCATTTTGAGAGCACTCTGTGGCGATCAGCGGCTCAAAAACATTTGTCATGTCTTCTTTCTCCTGTAGGAGTTTTGAGTCCTTTGTTTAGACATGAGGTTTTCACCAAAGAACTTAAAACTAACACATAAGGATGATTTTTACCTTCACAGTTTTAGTGAGATCTCTCACCTTCAACCAGTTGCAGCTGCTGGTCTTTCAAGGAGAAGCTATTTTTTTTTCCCATCCAACATCATAAATGTGTTTATTTATTAATACGTAAATTCTACCCTCCTTTCCTTTTCTAGTCATTTTTAACAAAGAAAAAGTTGCTGGGGATCGGTAGGTCTCAAGATCAGTTCAGAACAATGGAATGAAAAGCTTTGAAAATGCTCCAGTGGATGTAAAAACTTTAAGATCAGTGATTCACTCATTTCATTGTCAGTCAAAAAGAGATTCTGCCTCAGACACATCATCCAGTCATCATGCAGAAGCTGAGAGTCTGGGCCAGCCCACTGCCCCATAGAAGAAGAACTGAAGAAGAAGAAGAGGAAGAAGAAGAAGAAGAAGATCCTTGCTCTTGGGGAGATAGCTCGGGGCTTCTGACCTTTTCTGTCCATGACTGGGGGGGGGGGTAGAAGGAGTCAGAGGATTCAGGAGATTGATTACATGGGGACCAAGGCACCAAAACAAAACTATGAAATACATTAAAATAAAATGAAAGAGAAAAAATTATATATTTTGAGTGTTTTCAAGTTTTATATTTTTTTGTTCTCCTGCTTCCTCCCACAGACCAAAATCATGCCCACATTAGGTAAATTGATTATTCTAAATTGCCCGTAGGTGTGAGTGTGTGTGTGAATGGTTGTTTGTCTAAATGTCAGCCCTGAGATTGACTGGTGACCAATCCAGGGTGTACCCCGCCTCTCGCCCAATGACAGCTGGGATAGGCTCCAGCCACCCGCGACCCTGATTAGCAGGATAGACGGTATAGAAAATGGATGGATGGATGTATTTTTTTGTTTGTTCATTTGTTCTTTGTTTTTCCTTATGGAGTGTTAGGTTGATGTGGGTTGAATGTAGGTGAGGGTTTCTGGTCAAAATGACGGATTGGGTTTTTATGGGGTGAAGTGTGATTCTCCAGAGGTTGGTCCATTCTTGTACTTTGGTGAAGCAGTGTTGTAGTTTGGACGCGGCCAACTGTGTGGATTTTGAGGTGGTCCAGTAACAAAGGTCGTCTGCAAACTGAGAACCTTTGGCTATGGTGGGTGGAGGAAAATATATGTCAGAGATGTAGATGAGGAAGAGGAGGGGGCTGAGGACAGAACCTTGGGGACACAGCTTGTGGTGTTAATGGGGTGGAGATGGAGGTGAAGATTTTGACTTTAATTTTTCTGTTGGTGAGGAAGCTTGAGATGATGGATTGGGTGGGTTTAGGAAGTTTGAAGTTACTGTTGATGAGTCTGCAGATGAGTCCATGATGCCATACTTTATCAAGAGCTTTCTCAATGTCCAAGAATATTGCCAGACTGATTTGTTTTTTATTGAGATTGCGGTAAATATCTTCTGATAGGTGGAGGATGTTGTCAGTGGTGGTTCTGTTTTTCCTGAATCTGGTGTATTGCTATCAGTCCTATGGAGTTGATGCGGATAGAGAGACGGGAGGTGAGGATGCGTTTGAATAATTTTCCATTGTGACTGAGGAGGCTGGTGGGGTGATAGCTGTTGGGGTTATGGGGGTCTTTTCCGGTTTGATGATGTTCCTTGAACCACTGCAAATAATGAAAAGACCAATAAAAAACACTTATCAATTTTTTTTTTTGTTCCTGTAACTTCACCTCTGATTGATATGAGTTCTACTTTCCGAAACAGAAATCCAGAGTAGCATACTACTAGTCAGGTCCGTCAAAACAGTCGCACTGCATGTGAGTAGTAGGTAGCAGGCCTGCCACCTTCTACTTTCACATGTAGTAGATGGTTCAGAAAACAGCCACTGAGCATCCGTCTGAGCAAAACACTGTGAAGCTGCGGGGATGAATGAGAAGGAAGTTGTGTTGATTTCCTGAGAGGAGTAGCTGATTCTGAACTAAAGATGAACGCCTGATGCAGGTTAGAATGTATAAAAGTTGACTCAACCTTTGTGGTGTGAGCCTTTGTGTGTCACACCAAGAATGGAGAAGAGAAAGAAGAGCTGAGGAGTGTCTGAGCACTTAAAACGCAAAATTGTGGAAAAATATGATTAATCTCAAGGATACAAAACCATCTCAAGATATCTTTAAGTTCTTTTGTCTACTGTGCGTAATATAATCAAGAAGTTTATTACCCATAGAGCTGTGGCTGATCTCCCTGGATGAAGACAGAAGAGAAAAATTTACAAAAGAATGAAACACAGGATAGTTTGATTAGTTGATAAACATCCTAGGTCAACTTCCACACAAATTGAAACTGTCCTACAGACCCAGGGAGCAGAAGAGTCAGCTCTGACCATACGTCATCATCTGAGTGAGAAGAAGAACTATGGCAGGAGACAAAGGAGAACCCTGAGAGAGAGACATAAAAAAAACAAACTAGAGTTTTTAAAAATGTACCTGAGTAAGCCTCAGTCCTTCTGGGAGAAGGTTTTGTGGACAGATGAGACTAAAGTAGAGTTTTTTGGAAAAGTAAGTCATTCTACTGTTTACAGAAAACAGAATGAGGTCTACAAAGAAAAGAACACAGTGTCTACAGTCAAACATGGAGGAGGTTCAGTGATGTTTTGGGGTTGTTTTGCTGCCTCTGGCACTGGGGGCCACAGTGTGAAGGAGTCATGAAATCTGGAGATGATCAAAATCTTTTGGGCTGTAATGTAGGGCCTAGTGTCAGAAAGCTGGGTCTGTGTCAGAGGTCATGGGTGTTCCAGTGGGGCAATGACCCAAAAAATACCTCAAACAGCACCAAGAAATGGTTGGAGACAAAGATCTGGAGGGTTCTGAAGTTCATTTTTTTTCAACAATTTTGTGTCTTAAGTCCTCAGACTCTCCTCAGCTTTTCTTTCTCTTCTCCATGCTTGATATGGCACAGGCTCACAACACAAAGGTTGAGTCAACTTTTATACATTCTAACTGGTGTCAGGTGTGATTTCTATATTACCAGCACCTGTTACTTGCCACAATTAAGTTTAAACAAACCTCACCTGCTTCAAATTAAATGATTTATCAACTATTCTAAAAGGGTGCCAACAATTTTGTCTGGCCCTTTTTTTTGTAAAATTGCATCCACTTTGGCTTTGTTCTTCATGTTTTGTTTTTTTTGTTTTCCAATGCACATCAAGGATATAAACACATTCATACCAAAATCGTTTGTAATTGCAACAATTTCTGGGAGAAATGGTGTAGTTTCTGGAAAAATTCCAGGGGTGCCAATACTTTTGTTCATGACTGTATGATGCAAATAATGTATCATTCTTTCCCTGTGTTACAGCTGTTATCAGAGCCGCTCAGGATAATTTCCCACTCACAATCATCAGCAACACTCAGTTGTCACTTATGCACTGGGCGTCCTGTGATTGGCTGGTCATCATACATAACCACACCCTCTCTCTGCCCAGAAACATTCCCAGCCAAACAAAACAATAACAGGCGAGGGAAGGGGGGTCTACAAGGAGGTGAAGAAAACAGAGACACTGACACACATGTATAGAGAGATAACAATTGAGCAGGATTATTCCTGTAAAAGTTAACATTTGATTTTTGGGAAAGTCCTGCATACTCTACTTTTAGGAATTAATAATAATTACTAGTTTTAATTTCATTTTTGCCAATTTTACGGCACCCTTAGCATTTGCCTATTCTGCTTATTAGTGATGATTGGTAATGATACCCTTATTGATTCTTTACATTACACTGGAGAGGCCAGACCTTATGTCCACTTCTCTGCCCCTGCTAACTTGGCCAAGCAGATAAATGACAGTTTCTGTAATTCAGGATTTTCCTCTTGAAGTTTAACTTAAGAAGCTGTAAAACTGAAAACACAAAGAAACGTACGACCAATGAATTCCAGTGAGGTTGGGACGTTGAGTAAAATGTAAATAAAAAAACAGATTTGCAAATCCTCATGCTTGGATGGCAGCTTGTGTTGCTCCAAGACCCGGATGTACCTTTCGGCATTGATGGTGCCATCACAGCTGTGTAAGTTGCCCATGCCATGTGCACACTCCCATACCATCACAGATGCTGCCTCTTGAACTCTGCGCTGGTAACAACCTGGATGGTCTTTTGTCTGTGGCCTGGAGGACACCGCGACCATGATTTCCAAATATAATTTGAAATGTGGACTCAGCAGACTTTTCCACTTTGCCTCAGTTCATTTCTAACAAGCTCAGGCTGGATGTTGTTGATGTCTGACTTTGTCTTTGCATGATAGAGTTTTAACTTGCACTTATAGATGTAGCGATGAACTGTGTAAAGTGACAATGGTTTTCTGAAGCGTTCCTGAGCTCCTAAGATCCTTTTCATAATCATGTCGGTTTTTTGATGCAGTGCTGCCTGAGGGGTTGACGGTCACAGACATTCAATGTTGCTTTTTGGCCTTGCGGCTTACGTGCAGAGACTTCCCCAGATTCACAGAGGGAATTGATGAGAAATCAATAAAGAATCGGATGGGTAAGCAGAATTGATATTGGAATTAATATCAATAAAATATTATCAATATGCATCCCTTGTCCTGTGTCACCCCAATCCCACACATTTTCGGTCACTCATTGTGCGTTTAAAGTGAAAACCACAAATTTATAATAAATAATGAAACAAACTCAAAATTTGCCATAGTCTATTGTATGTGTAAGTGCGTGCATGTGCTGTTCATAAGAAAGAAATGTTATTCATACATTAGAACATGCTTCTGATTTCACTACAGTAGATCTACAAGTGAAGAGAAAGGGTAACACTTTGGTATGGCAGGCAGGCTCAGGGTGAAGCTACCAGCCCATGTAAAATTGACAATGAAAGTCACTCACTTCAGATCAAAGTCAATACAGCCTTTATCTCTCATTAAGTAACTTCAGTTGGTTTGTTGCTGCTTGAGGGCTTATGTGCTTTCTCTACTCTCCTCTACTCAGACACCAACGTCACCCAGATAAGGGCCTGCCTCTATGTTTCAACGATAATAGATGATTTGACAATGAGAGGAATGGACGCTGAACCAAGCCAATACTAAGCCAATTAAACATCAGTGTCCAACTTGTAATCACCATGACTTCACATCATCTCTTTGTAGACAGCGTTAGATGTTAAGAGCAACATGTAGGACCAAGGGTTACAAGTCAAAGACGGATTTGGAAAGGATCTCTTGTATGCTTTGACATCAATTTGAAATATATGGGCTTTTTTATTCTTTGATTTGTAAAACATCAGAGCAGATGTGATAAGCGAAGATGACCACCCTCGGTTCGATGTTAGCTACTATCAATCATTCAATTAACCAATTTTTTTATCAAGCTCTAAAAATCCAACCAAGAACCCAACATCAAGAAGACATGAGAGGTCTTATTTCCTCCTAACCCACCACGAGTACAGCACTTGGCAGCATTTAGAAAGTTAACTGGCTACTAGATGACAGAGCTCTTTTGGAACGGCCACACAATCCTCCAGGAGCGGTGATTGACTTGTCTCAAGACACAAGATGTCATTCTGTCACTCTGCTCTTTCAGTCAAAGGGGCAAAACTTTGGAACTCCCCACCCACTAATCTAAAACTAGAGAAAGACAGTAATGCTTGTATCAAAAGACTCAAACAATGTCTAAAATCAAAACAACATTGCTCACATGAATAATTTTGATGGGATGATTGCTTTATCATACTGCCTTTACTTCACAACATAATGCACATAACATATAAGATAACAATAAAAATACAAAAAATAAATATAAATAATAAAAGTAGTTGTTTCAAAATAAATATTATTTAATTTGAAACAATTAATTTTATTGTTTCTGTAATGTTATAATACACTGCTTTTTTCCCTTCTCTTCTCTACTTTTTCTCACTACTTTAATTGTTTTATCATTTCAAAAGCCTCCTGTGGACAAGTGTTGTGATTTCGCACCTGTACGAAAATACGCCAACAATGCATCTGTTTTTTCCAATGTGATATCCAAATCAAATAAACAATAAAATGAAATAAGTAAATAAAATGGCTGGGAAAAACTCCGCCTTAACAGACAGCAAACTCTGCCTACTTTAGTTTTGTGTTGTTGTAGCTCCAGTAGTTTTATGTTTCTTTCATTTCCAGTGTTTCCTCAGGTGGAGCCACTCTGTGCTGGGGACTGCATTTGGTTTTAAACCACAGACTGTATGATAGATGGACGTAGTCTCCGCGACATCGCCTGTCTGATTTTGAAGCCGGGTTGTCACTACCGTTCTATGCCTGTGCCTTGATGACGTGGCTTCTGCCGCTCACTAATATAGTGATGTCATGTGCATTGATACAGCCAATACAGTCTTTAAAATTAATTTCTTGGGTTAGGGTTAGGGTAAGGGATAGGGTTAAAAGGGTGATTTAGGGTTAATTTGCTGATGTGTTGCTGATGTAAAATGGGTGTTAAGCCGACGAACGGATGTGGACACACTCTGTACATGCGCAGAACGGATTGGGTTGCCGGTACGGATCATGCAACGACACGAGTATTGAAGCACTACGGCTGCACCAGCCATATTGGAAATGGGTGACAGGTGCCCAAACTCACAGCTATTGGGCACCCTTCACTTAAGTGATCTGAGCTGTACCTGTGATTAGGCAAGCTTGCAATCTTAATATCTTCTGACCTACCAAGTTACTCCCCCCTCCCCCCGCCCCATATCAAATTATTATTTCATTGTTTTCAAATATTTACAAATGATTATTTAGACAGTTTCATACTTTGAAAAGAATGACTTTTTATTTATTTCCCGAGCCTTAAAAAAATAAAATTAAATAAATAAATAAATAAACAACAACAACAACAACAACAAAAAACGTCTTTACCAAGGCCAAGTTATTTGGATTGCCAATCAAAGCACATCAGCCACTTAAGTGACTGGCTGATCCTTCACACAGACATTGCAGCAGCACTTGCAGTATTGGTTCACTCGTGGAGACTTATCACTAACACCAAGAAGCCTGAGAAGCTGAAAACACGAGTGCATGATACGTTGCACTGGAAGAACTGCAGGAGAGAAGTCAGTTTCAGATTTGCTGCCAGAAGAAGCAAATGACTTGAATAGTAAAGTAAGGCCTTCACCTCAGCCTGAGAGAGGATTGCAGCAGCGTGCTTGAGATCCAACCCTCTAGCTTTGATTAACAGACCAGGTCAATCTGCTGAAAAACCACATTGTGAAATAAAAAGGCCATTGTGAAAAAGGACATTATGCAATAAAAATTGACTTTATAATAAAATTATAATAATCGATATTAAAGAGTAATAAAACATATTTCATCATTGTAGTTCCTTATTTTACAATTTAATGGCTTTGTTGTTGATTTGTCTGTTATTTATCGAAATGGTTTTCATTCCAAAATGATGTTTTTATTCATTTAATTATTAATCTTTTGGGGTTTCATACTGTTGGTGCCAGAAACTGAATTACATCTGATATGAATAGACTTCAGAGGACTAATAAAAATACCTACATTGTTCTGGCCCACTGATTTTGTTAATTTTTATTATTTATTTATTTATTGCATCAAACAGTCTTAAAGTCTGTATCACTATCTCATCCTCATTTCATTTGTTTCCATTGTCCATACAAATAAATAATACCAGACAGGTTGATGGCATTTCATTTTTTCCTGCATGCAGCAGAGGACACCCTGGAGCTCTCTGATATATGTCCTCTAATTAGCAGTGGCCATCTAATGAGCCACTTTAGGAGCCGGAAACTAATAAATGAAATATAACACAGAGATGATGCCCAGTGGCAATTAGAAAAGTTACCAGATCGGCAATATTTTTGTCCTTTTGGGGGCACTTGAACACATCTGGACAGGAACGCTAAGTATCTTTTACTTGAGAAGAATTTGCCTGCTATATTTCTCATTGGTAAAATGAATTATCCTTCACCTCTTCGTTAATGTCCGCTGGTGAAAGCCAGCAGGGTGGCAAGGTTTTTCAAAAGAAAATCATTTGAATAAAATAAACTAAATAAAACTTTCTAACGCTTTTAGTTTTGTAACCTAATTAAGTATTTATTTACAGAACACATAGCTTTAAAATGGGTTTCAAATACAGCTCTGTTAAAAATTAAGAGACCACTACAAATTTTTCAGAAATCAGAGTTTCTACATATTTGAAAATTTTACTCAAAAATTACCTATAAATAGCAAAATCAGAGAAACTGAAAAATTTGCAGTGGTCTCTTAATTTTTTCCAGAGCTGTATTTGCTGATAATCACTTTATGGTAATGCTGTGAGTGTTTATCAATGCCATTCTAGAGATCCAAAGCAAAGGAGTCTATAAACCCTGAAATGAGGGAAACACTGAGTCACCTGTCTCCCAAAGAGAGGTGACTCAAACCAGAGAAAGAGGAGTAACTCAAGCCTGTTTCACAGAGACAGGTAACTTAGTTACCATAGTAACAGACGCTGTGAAACAAACCTGGTCAGGGACAGGTTTTTCTCAGTGACCCTCAAGTTTCTCTCTGTCTCCACCCTCTTTCAACCACACACCATATTTGATTTCCTCATTTATTCAGTCAGCGGGCCACTTTTGGCGTAACATGGCTCTGCCATCTGTTGTTGAAAAAAAAATTAAAAATCAGTCAGTAGCATTTATTGGAACTTGACTTTTTTTCACGAACATGGCATTCCAGTTGACGAAGGTGCCGTATTACTGCACAGGGAATTAAATATTCTTCGGGAGATTGTCATCAGACCGCGGATAGATGTTCTGGCATCTCCAGACAATTATCTTTTTGAGCGGTACAGTTTCACATCACAGTCCATCATTTACATCCACGACCTAATCTGTCCTTACATTTGCAACATTAGCCATAGTCATGCTCTCACATCCAAGCAGATATTGTGTTGTGCTCCCGGTTTTTTGCAAATGGCAGCTTTTATTCAATGTCAGAGATACAGAGCACTTAAGCAAGGCAACTGTATGAAAAGTGTGTCTTGCCCTGGAACGGCTTTTACCCGTCTTTGGGGTTTCCCTGGGTATAAGCCTAAAGAGCAGTTCCACAGGATTGCAGGTGAATGATGAAGAGATAAGTTAAATTAATTTTGAATTATAATCTGCTCATGGCATTGTGCTGCTATCTCAGACTGGGATTTTTTTATTTTAATTTGTTATAGGATTTCCCAGTGTGATTGGCTGCATAGATGGTACACACATCCCAATCACAGCTCAGTCGCATAATGAAGCAGATTATGTGAACAGGAGGTCTATTCACAGCATAAATGTGCAGGCACATGTAGATTGACGACTGTTTCAAAGTCTTAAAGGCTGCATCAGAGTTCAACATCTGTCATTCTTCGCACTGTCAAGATCATATGTGATGCAACAAACTACATTTCAAATGTGGAGGCCAAGTGGCCCTGGTCTGTCCATGACTAAAGGATTTACCGTGAGTCTAACCTGAGCAACAGACAGCAACGTGGTGGGTAGTCTTGAGATTTGCACAATGTCATTCACTTGTCTCCCCCCTTTAATATACTCTAATGTGTCCACTTTAAATTACAGGAGAGCTTGATGGGCTTCTGCTGGGTGACCGGGGTTACCCATGCCAACCAAGGCTGCTGACCCCTTCCTCTGACCCTGAACCGGGCCCCAGCAGGGCTCACCGCAGGGATGAGACCCCGGGTGGAGGTAAGTCACCAACATCACCAATATCATCATCATCAATAAACACACAATTCACACTTCATTTTGTCTTTTTTATTTCCTACAAATAAAAGAACTAGTTTAATTAATGTTCCAACATTTCTAGTGGTTAATAATTAACCTGTGACCATGCACCCACCTCTAATTTGTGCTCCAATATGTTTTTTTCAATTTCCAGATCTGCCCTCCTAATAAGGCAGTCCAAATATTGCATTTCTTTTTCACTTTTTTTGTTTTTTCTTGAGAAGGTGAATTTTATAGATTTGTTTTACAGGTAACTGGGAATACATAAGGAGGAAATAAAATTATACAGTTGCACATGAATTCCACACAATGAACCTCTGGTGTTTACTGAACATCTATCTCACTGTGTCAGTCTGTGCAGTGGAAGTTGAGGGATCCTCCTGCTGCAGCCCAGTCATGCCCTGTTAAAATGGATGAGGTTGTGTTAATACTTCAGTGTAGGCTAAATGTCACTATATATTCCACAAGAATGTTAAGAAATGTAAATGGAAGAGAACTATCAGTAACATAACATGATGTTGCCTCTCTAGGTCCTTCTGCCTCCCCCTCTGTGAAGGCAGCAGACATTGTTGCCTCATGCTCTTCATCCTAGATGAGTGATATGTTTCAGTATACTTAGACTTTAATTTGGCAGAATTTTTGAAGTATTACCTACCTTCAGTTACAAGGTCTGGTGTGGTGTGAGGGGGCTCCACCAGGCAGATGGCACCATCAGAATCTGATGAGGAAAAAAAAGAAAAACAACATGAAAGAGAAATAAATTGTGTGGGGTGAGCTCTGAGGATGAGCTCCCCTCCCAGGGATCCCCTCAGCCACTGGCCTTTCCACTCTTTGGCTCAGAGTCCGCTCCTCTGCCTCTGTTAAAGGTGGCAGTGCTGGGCCACCCCCCATCTTACAGGCTTCGACCTTCTTTCTGTTGGCTGAGTAAAAGTCTATGTTAGTTTAAATAGGTTTAATTATTAAACAAAACATAACACAGATGAAAAGACATTTATATGTACGTAAATGGCATTATGGTGGGGATAGAACAACTGCACAAACAGCCACATGATATTAATTTACAATGTAAAACATGGTCAAAATGAGCTGAATGGAGGCCTCTTCTGTTTGACCAATGCTTTTATATTTCATCTTAAGCTGCTGCCAAGTGCGCTTCTCCCCCACAGGATTGCACCTTTGTAAAATAAATGAATCAGCTCCCATTCAAGCAGTTTTCCCTTGTAATATTATTGTGATTGCAGGACTCTATTTAAACTTACACATCGACCAGAGCAGCAATGTTCTCTAACACCGTCTCCCTCTCTTTTGCAGCTGCTGCGGTGTTGCATTTTTCTAAATATATGCTTAAATTTGCCGTAAGTGCGCATTAAGTTTTTTAGTTCCATAGTTGTGAAGAACACGACCCTCCGCTTCCCCACTGCCATGGTGACTCGTTGAATTGGGGCTCCATTGATGTGGTCTTTTTATAGCGGTGGTGCACGCGATCAACTTAGAGTTCAGGGTTAGACTCTGAGACTGTTGAACCTGCTTTGTGAAACGGACCCCCGGTGGGTGACCAACATTAGCTAGAGATGGAGTCTAGTGCTGTTTGCAGCAGTGTATTTTAAGTTTAAATTCAGAAACAATAACTTGTTAGAAGTGTGTGATCACAAACCAGTCAGTTGTAAAGAAGTGCCTTGTAAAAACGCCAAATGTGAATTATGGTTTTTCATGTTGTGCGTGTAAGAGAAAGAAAAGAGACGCCGCACAGGCTTTGGTGTTATCACGTATTAAACGGACACTATTTCCACCCATTAAAATTTGTTTACCCTCTAATCCAGGGTCAGAGAACAAAAATCAAGATTCATGGTGCTCAGACTGCGTTTCTGTTGGGATGAATCGCTGACGAATCCTTGTTCAGATCTGACACCGAGGGCCGGACTGCAGGCTGCGGCTGCTGCCGGTGAACCTGGGACCTTACCCTCCATCATCTCACTCGGTGCTGGCTCTGGTATCTGATCCTGGGGCCTGTTGCACAAAACGAGGATAAGGGATCAAGCCGGGATATCCTGGTTATCCTGACTCAACTTATCCTTGATCCAGTTGCACAAAAGTGGGATATGTTATGACCTAAGTTACCATGGAAATTTATCCTGAGGAGCTAACCTGCTCCAGATCAAGATAAGTTCCAGGATCTATCTAATCTCATCCCTCATCTCAGTCAGCAGCCACTACAAATCTGAGCCAATGGTTATTCCTATGTCCACTACACAATGTTTTCACATTCTACTAGACCCACTGTCATCATCTAAACATTTATGATCAATAATTTATTTACTTATTCACTTTATAAATAAATAAGTAAAAATACACAGTGAAGTGTAACTTGATGTTCCTTTATTAAATAAGGATAAATCAAAGCAAGTAAACCATCATCTCTTTTCAAAACTGAACTCACAAAGTGAAACTACAAAACAGAAAGCACAAATTTAAAGCATATTACAGAATATAAGGATAATTACACATTCAAATGTCTGTTTATAATACACCCACGTCTTCACGTTAAAATAAATACAGGAAAAATCCACACACAAATGAACAGACAAATAAATAATGCTGTAACCTCCCTGCTTACACACAGTTAACAACACAAACATCATGAGAGGCCAAATCAATTTAAATTGGATAAAATAAATAAATAACTTCCTTTGGGGATGAAGGCCAAATTTAACTGAAATTAACAGCAACTGTCTCTGCTGCTGCACAACACGTACTGGTCCCTGACCATCGACCACTGTGGTCATCAGGGAGGAGACAGGATTGTCTCAGTCCATGTGTGATGGTGCTCTGGAGGTCCTCCCCTTCTTTAGGTTGGCCACATTAAGTAGGACAGCACAGGCCACAGTGATGTCACAGTGATGTCATATGCCCTTACAGGGCTGTGTGCTATGCTATTCCAAACAAACACTTAATGCTGCATCGGTGATAAACTAAGGATTAAAAAAAGGAAAAAAAATAAGGTGCAGGCCCCAGCCACAGGTGTGGACAATTATTAACCTACCATTACATACCATAAAATCAGTGCATTTATTAAAAAGATGCTACGTTTGAACATCAATGACACTACTGGGCAGGTAAACAATAAATCCAATATTCTGCTCAGGCAGTTACGGACTATCTGCTGGGCCTCATGAGTTTGCAAACCATTCAGCATCAGCCGGAGTCACGAAAGTATTTGTTATGTTGTTGTAGCCGACCAGAAGCTTGGTTGGAAAGCGCAGAGAGCACTTAGCACCAGTTTCGGTTGGCCACTTCCTCACACCTGTAAAGGCCTGCCGTTACGCCAAAGCCTCCGCCATGTAGTCCGCCATGTTATCGCGGGGGTGCTTGTTGGCGACTGAGTGATGGGATGTTGGCCCCATCATGGTTGTTTACCTTGGGGATGATGATACTCGGTCGCTCGTTAGTTTGAGGTTCGGTACGCAGGACACGGTGGGCCACGGTGGCTCTATTTTTACTGGTGCGCTTCGAGATGATCTTTGTCCAGTCGCTCTGGTATCAACTTAGAAACAAAGTCAGTAGGGCTGCCTTTCTCTTCCCCTTCTTTAATGCCCATAATCCTGACGTTGAGTTGGCGCAAGCGGCCCTCCAGGTAACTCCCAGTGATGTTATGCGACCATCAGCTGCAGACAGGGCTCCATCAAAGTCATGAAGACAACACTCAGCTTCATTGTATTTCTTCTGGATCGATGACACAGATGCTTCAATTCCAACGAGGCAGCCCTCCATAGATTTCTTGAAACCACCTACAAGAGAAGTGAATTTAGAGAGTTCTTTACCCTGATTAGCGTTGCAGCAAGAATAGCATCATTGTTTGCATCTGATGGGCTCGTCTTGGACACATCCCTCTGACTGATGTCTTTCTTCGGCATTCTGACTCAGACTCACTTTTAACAGGAACAGGCACGGTTTATAAAGCAACCCAACATAAAAAAAAATATTGAAATACAATTTTATTGAAAAAAATGAGGGAGATGGCACGGAGCACTAGGAAAGTGCAACTACTCCATCACTTCTCACAAGCCAAGACCCAACAACCCCCGATCCCAGCCCGTCAAGACCCTCATAATTATGTTTTCATAATTTTCCTGTGTTTTGTCTTTTTGCATGTGTTTTCTTAAACTGCAGTGCTCTGAGCTCTCAGGGCCACTGTAGAATTGTGCTTGGGTACAGCTCGGTTTGAATGGTCAGTGTGACTGCGCCCCGTGACGGATGGGTACTTGACAGGGTGTTACTTTTGCTTGTTGTTCTTCTTTATTTTATTGTGTCATTTAATCACTCTGTACACTCTCCCCTAGTGCTGAGAAAGACACTGTATTATTTGTTATTATAATTATTTTTCTCAGGGGGATCCTCAGTACTTACATGTTGACTGCCAAGTCTTCATACAGGCATCCAACATGGTTACAACTGAAAAAGAGGCTCACATTGATCCCTCAAAGCTTGAAGAACAGTAGCTTTTTCAGTCTGTTCATCACTGTCACCTGGCCTGCCATGTAGTAGTATCAGTACGACAACTCTGGGGATCAAATCAAGGGCAGGAGCCTCTACAGAATTCTCTGATCTGCTGCTGAAAAGGAGTGAGGGATATGATCATATTTTCTAGAATCACCCGCTGACTCAGCTCAGCAGCACGTGCACCTAATGCCCTCCTCTGCCAAACCAAGCTTTGAATCTTTAAAAAATGAAATCCTAGATGTGGTGCATCCAGGGGCCCAGGGACACCCAGGGGTTGTATCCCCAACTTCTTTGAAGTTGTTGCCACTTGTTGTGTTGCGAATCCCCTGCTGCACATTTAGTCTAATAGCCTTTTAATCTGTCCTTTTTTAAATCTTTAGGTTTTGTTTTTGAGAGTGTTTTGGTTAAAAACGGAGCACTCAATGTGACCGTCATAATCAACTGACTGCCATTTAATGTAAAAATTTAAAAGAAGGTGCTAGAAGTTGGAAAATAACTGAGTTTAGGCTGTCCATGTGACCACAACTTCTATCCCAGTAAATACACATCTATCGATTTAGATTGGAGAATAAAGTTTAAGATGGAGCCATCAGAAGCTGCATAGTGCAATAATAAATACCCTAATTTGTGAAATATGTGTTTGTTCTCTGAACCTAGCCTCTTACCCTTACCCTCACCAATAACCCACTTCCTGAAATAGATCTGCTCCATTCACTCTCAAGTGTTCCAAAGAGAGAAAGTGCTTCTGGCTGCCCATGTCCTACATAATGTCATTATGTAAACCAAACCAAGTGAAAGAACCCACACACCACACAATCTACCAAGCTAACAATGAGCTTTAGATGCCAAGAAATGTATCAACGCATACCATGGTCACAGTTAGTTATGCTGCTGTTCACTGTGTCGCTATTCTTAAAGAAGATAATAGGCTAGGAATACAGTAAAGCATGATCACTTTAACCACCTAAGTTATTAGTCTGGGGTTCTCCATGTTTTCCAAAATGAATTCTCCATTATTAGGGCCCAAGTCCACCAACCACAGGTGCAGCTAGGGCCCTCTAGAAACCCTAAGGATCATTCTTTTTTCTTTGTGTGGCAGCACAGGGGGTGGAACTAAGTTGAGTTTCAGTTTGGTTTATTGAAGAATTTTGTAATGGATGTTTGGAGCCAGCAACGCCACTTAAGGGGTATTTTGCCCCAAGAAATAGTTCCAGAAGAATGTGATGAAAGGGCACTCAGGTTCGCTCTACTTCTAAATGAGCTGGAGACATAGTTCTAATTTCAAAACAATTCTCTTTATTTTCTTTCTTTTCAGCCACTGAGCTTACCAATAGTGTTGGATTCAAGGACGGAGGTGAGGGAGGGGTCCCAGGAACAAAAAACACCCCAAACACTTGTGATACTCCCACTACATTCACATTGTGAAAACTAAAGTCAGGGGGTACACAGCACACAAAAGGGAAACACCACCACCAGGACACAAGGACACTGAAAAGGATAAAGAAAAGGGGATTACTGGGATTGCACTCAATAACAAACTACAAAAAGATGCAAACAAAAAATAAACTATACTAAAGCCATCCTTAAGAAACAAAACAGAATTAAAGAAAACAATACTTGATATAGAAAATCAGATGTTAAACAACCCAGAAAATTAGAACTAAGCAAAAGAAATAACTGCCTAATTTAAGAAAAAAAAGAAATAAAGAAGATGTAAAGAAATACAAAATTATTCAAAATAATTCATGGAAACAATATTCAACCCAAAATAATTTTACCCATGAACTCAGAAAAACAAACAAAATAAACCAGTGATGTAAATACCAAGAATAATAGAAAAGAGACTGGGAAGAAACCAAAGAAAGAAGACAGGCAAAAGAAAAGAAAAAAAACCAAAGGAACTAATGAACAAAAATTAGCCCCACAGTTAACAATCACTCATTTAAGACAAAATTTAAAAGAGAGGCTGAATAAGATCAGCACAAGTCACCTAAAACAAAAGTCAAGCTTCAGCCTAACAGCACACCAGAGGCTTCAAAGTTACAGCAAAGCAGAGGTAGAAAGCCACAAACGGTTCAGTTAGCCGGGGCTAGGTAGCTGCCAGTCCATTAAGTAGGCTCAAAGAAGCACCACAGGCAAAAGCAGAGGCAAAGGTAAACCAGGAGTAGAGTAGCATCACGGTAGCGTCATAGCTCCGATTTCCTAACATTCATTTAAATACTGCTGGAGCGCCCTAGAGTGACACCCAGCACACACAACTATTGACTGCAATTCCAAAATGAACAAACTGAATAACAGGCAAAATCAGCATAAAAATCGACCATTTAGCATCGTTAGCAGCCACTGCTGACCTACTTGCACCGGCAACAGCATTGAGTGAAGCAAGGCGGCCAGGATGGAAGGGGAAGGCTTCAACTACTCCCTAATATAGAGAGCCCCCGTGAGGTCATGAGCTGATTGGGATTCTCAGGGCGCAGTCACGCTGGCCAACCGTGCTGTGCTTGGGCACGCTTCAGACGTGAAGCACGGCTCGACTGGCCAGTGTGACCGCAAGTAAACCATGCCTGAGCACGGCCTACGCCCCTGGCTCAGCACGCTTTGCGGAGGCGGCACGATTCATGCACTAGCACACAAGGGCGTGGACAATGTATCATGGATGGCGTATGACCGCCGTGACCACTCCTCTCGATAATCATTTTAAACAATGATGGAGTGTTGGAGGGCTGTGTCGGTCCAAAACAACTTAACAGGAGCCAAAAAGTGAGAAAGGTTGAAACTCTGTTCTCCATTTTCTCTAATCTGATGAAACTGTGTCTTGTAAAGAGATGCTTCATAGTGACATCGTGCGTGGCCGGCAGCTGTGCTGAAGCTTGGTTCATGTTGTGGTAGTGTGACCACTGGCTGTCCTGTCCTGAGGGAGAGCGGCACTGTGGGGGCTGAATCGTACTTGAGTACAGCACAGTTTGAATGGCCAGTGTGATCGTGCCCTAAGACAGCAGCAACTTTTATATGAGCACGGATGAGACACATCACCATGTTAGAATTGTTTGTCCTGCCTCTTTGACTCCAGCTTACATGCCTTTAGCTTGAGATGACTGTAAATGCACCAAGCCAAAAATTTCATGTAACAAGTACAGGTTAAGGAGCAGGGGCCTCAGTAGAGAGGCCAAACAATTCAGTGGGGGGCAACAACTTGATTAAAAGAACAATTAAAACTAACATGTTCATTAAAAGTTAGCTTCTCATACCTTTTGGAACCACTCGTCGATCTTATTACAGGATTGCCTCTTGTTTACCTTTAAGAATGACAGACACACACAAAAATACAAATACCTCCGGATATACTACCTCCACTTTACCAAATAAAGATAAGAACAATCGTTTTGTTTTGTTTTTTTAAACAAGGGCTCAGTTAAACTAAATTACCACAGTCACTGCAAGTCCAGGAGCACTGCCACATGGAGGGCTCTCTGCAGGCTCAGCTCCTGCTGTCCTTAATGAGCTCCTGCTCTATCGTGATTGGCTGGTTCCCTCCATCTGCCCCTCTGCTACATTCAGTTACAATAAAAAATGTATGAATCCAGTGTTTTTGTGACAAAATGTGCACCAGAGTGGTCACCAGGGGAGAAGACCTGAGCCCCTCCCACTACTTGGGCTACATGCCTGAAAGTTTTTCGCATAACTTTTATTCCTAGACTTATGATTACAATCAACATATACAGTTGTGCCAGAAAGTTTACACCCCTCCAGCAGAATTTCTGATTTTTTGGCCTTTTCTCTGAAAATACGAATGAGAACACAAAATCTTTTCTATCACTCATGGTTAATGGTTGGGTGAAGACATTTATTGAAAATATAATTAGTTTATTCTTTTTAAATCATAATGACAACAGAAACATCATCTGACATTTTTTTAAAAAAAGAGGGTTTTTTTGTTTTGTTTTGTTTTAAAGGTACTGCAAAACTGAACTGCACATTTGTAGTCCCTACCATCTATTCTGTTGATGATAGAAAACGGAGGCATCCATAAAAAGTAGCAAAGCCTATTCAGTATTTGAGGCCTGCCAAAGGAGTGTGTGGTTGTCCTCTGAACGGTTTTTAGGTCTTGTTTGGTTTACTTTATCACCCAGGGGGAAAAAAGGAAAACCATAGAAATGAATTTTTGAAATTGACTTTGTAAAACATAATCCCCATTGGCTGACCCCCTTATGATCTTATCCTTTTTCTGCTTAGTCCGATAGCCCTTCTTGTAAAACTGGTAAAATATTGTTGGATTTGGATGGTCTGCCAAGTTCCTTTGAATTTAATCCTTACTAAAAATCTGGTCCTGCTGATCAAACAGAACAACTGTTTTTCTTTCTCTTATCATGTAAATAGAACTAAGAAAGTATTAGCAATAAAAAGAGAATGGGTAAACCAAAAGATCAACTTCTCTTTAAAGGTGATGTAGCGTGAATTGGTCTAAGATGTTAAATTACCAATGAACAAATAATTAGTTAATAGTAGGATGCCAGCATTCAACACTTAACAAATAAACGAAGTTATAAACTTCAGAGTTTTAATTAAACTTAACAATATGCTAGTTTAAATATTCCTCTGGGCACCACCCAATTTTAATAAAACAGGGAAAGTTAAGATAACCTGTCTTTTAACCTGAAAGGTTGCTACACGTATGTGAGATCTTGGACTCGGTAACATAGACCCTTAATTTTCAACCACACACATAACACAAACAACGACGTGCTTTTAAGGTGAATTTATTTACTAACTAATAGGTGAAACATACAACATAAAAAATGAAATGGTGACGATAATGAATGAATATATATATATATTCAGATGCCCCGCCTCCTGGTGTCTGGCTGCAGTATAGGTGATAAGACCCCCCTCCCCGAGCATTCAGGATATAAGCCACGAAAACTTTAAAAAATTACGATGCCTGGTAGAAATGTTTCTCTTGTCCTTACGCTAAGGTGGTGTGACGATGTAATTTGGCTGCATTGTGTTCAAGTCTATTTTTTACTGAGAAGTTGTTTTTTCAATAGTTATTGGACGTTAAAAACAGTATTATCGTTTTTTTTACGATATTTGACAGCTGCCGTTGGTAAATAGATTTTATCGGGGATATAAGAAACTTCGGGAAAGAGCCAAAAGGAGACTAAACCTTCTAAAGAAGAAGTAATAAATATTTTTATTTCTCTTTTTTGCTTGGCTCCACCGGGAATTCTCTACTGCGCAGACTCTGGCTGCACAATGACGGCTCAAGTAATGGGGTTTTTGGCTTCAAAATCGCAGTGACAAACAGTGACAGGCAGAGCCACGCTGTCCATTCTATATATAGTCATTGGTAAAAACAAAACATTTAATTTTTACAGAAAACAGATTCAGGATTAACTGAAGTGCTTTGTAAAAACAAAGCAATAATCTGAAGATGGTGGGGTTTTTTTGTTGTTGTTTCTTTTTACTTTTTTGGATTTGGGACCATGGGAAGAAGCCAGAGCGCCTGGAGTGAACCCAGTTTATCTGTTTCATACTAAGAGAAAATCAAAATAGAAAAACTTTTCTTTGTGTCTGCAACACCTACCTAGCTATTCACATCGGCTCCTCTGGGATCATCTATTGTTTGGAGTTGACTGCTCCTTTCTTCTAGCTCTTCCTTTAGCTTCAAAATCTCTTCAGCGTATGATCTGAGCTTCAGGTTAAGTTGACCGGCTGTTTCCGCAAAGTTGTTGCGTTGTTTCACCAGTCTGTCGATAATTTCCTGAAACTCTGCCCTTTTTTCAGCAGCAGCTCTCTCTTCCTCTGCAAGCTGTGCCTCAAGACGTTCAATGTGTCTTACGCTTTCTGTTAACTCCACTTCATACAACTGACACA
>RPOG01000596.1:0-69509 GCA_008086565.1 Thalassoma bifasciatum | reverse complement strand
TTCAATGTGTCTTACGCTTTCTGTTAACTCCACTTCATACAACTGACACAGTTTTTTGAGTTCTTCGATCTCACCTGTGTCTTCTGAATTTTGCGTCATCACGTCACTGACTTTCTTATGAAAACGCAACAGCACCTCTTGGTTTTTTAAGTCTTTTCTAAGAAAGCTAACCACCTCCTGATATGTCTGAAGTGCGTCCTCCTTTTGAGCTGACTCTTTATTGAGCTCACGGATATGTACTTCCGCTTTGTAAAGCTCAGTGTTCAAATAGTCCATTTGATCCCAGACGATCCGGTTTTCATCCTTCTCTGAGTCCAAGAGCCTCTGCTTCTCGTTCATCTGTTTTTGATGGACTTCTTCTAATGTTTGAAGTTGAATTTCAAATTGTTTGACCTTGTCGGCCAGGGCCAGATATTTTCGTCCTGTGAATAATTTATGCAAAAATTCGTACAGGTGACTGACCTGTTGTTTGGCCCAGTTATAGGAGCCCAGAATAAAATCGCGAACTGTGGAAATCATGGAGAACATGATTGGTTGAGTTTGCTAATACGACTAATGTTTGCTTAGCTGAAATGGAGTTGTAGAAGTCTAAATAAAATGTAAGAATTGTATTTAAACTATAGAGGGCGGAGCAACAGATGAACTGTCCCTTAATCTTGTTGTGACATCACAACAGACGAACTGTCCCTTAATCTTGATGACATCACAGCCACAGAGGGAGGAGCAAAAGACAAACTGTCCCTTCATGTTGATGTGACATCACAACCACAGAGGGTGGAGCAAAAGACAAACTGTCCCTTCATGTTGATGTGACATCACAACCACAGAGGGAGTTCCACGCCACAGTGGAAAAAAGAACAGAATATGGCAAAACACTTTAACATTTGAAATCTATCTAAAAATACTATTGTAGATATCAACAGCGTATTTCTGGCTAGTCGTAATCACATTTTGAATAGTCGGAATTTTAATTCAAAACATTTTTAATTCAGTTTTGCTTCGTCAAAAAGAACATTTCAGCTATTCACATATACTTTCTGCTCACCCACAGTTGTAATTTTAGATATCCACAACATCATTTTGGATATCCGAAATATGCCACTTTTTGCCATTCATGTGTATGGGACTTCTCGTCCAAGATATCTACCACATCATCTCGAATATCCAAAATGTGAATTACAGATATCTTTAAATGAATTGTAGATATCTGTAATTTTAATTCAAGATACAGTTGTGCCCAAAAGTTTACACCCCCTCCAGCAGAATTTCTGATTTTTTGGCCTTTTCTCAGAAAATATGAATGATAACACAAAATCATTTCTATCACTCATGGTTTGTGGTTGGGTGAAGACATTTATTGAAAATATAATTAGTTTATTCTTTTTAAATCATAATGACAACAGAAACATCAAAAATGACCCTGTTCAAAAGATTACACCCCCCAGATTTTAATACCTTGTATTTCCCCCTTTAACGTCAATAACAGTTAATATGTCATCATTCATATTTTCTGAGAAAAGGCCAAAAAATCAGAAATTCTGCTGGGGGGTGTAAACTTTCAGGCACAACTGTAAATCAACACAGTGAGATTACAACAAAAGGCAGATTTTGATCATTTGTGTAGAACGCATCTAAGCAATTTGTCCCACCATATTTAATTTTTTTTTGATCATCTTTAAAATTGATAGGTTTTTAAGAGACCCATTCATGAAAACTACTTCAAGCATTATTGAAAGCAATGTTTTGTAACTCAATAGGTGTGGCCACAAATGAAGGACAAAGCTGAATGCAACATGCAAATTTTTACAACGCTCATCTACACTGTGGGATCTGGATGGTAGAACGCACACACTTGCTCAGTGTCTCAGCCTGAGTGCATCCATATGCTGTTTGCCGCCCTACAGGATTTTCTTGAGAAATAAAATTTCTTTTTTTTCAGAAATGATCCTTCTCAATCATCATCTCCTGACCTCTTTATATCTGTCTGTGTCTCATTTGCGCTAAATTCCATCCTTCCTTCCTCCACTTGCGTCTGAGTCCCGCTCACCAGAGATGCATGAGAGAGGCGAGGAGATGAAGGGAGGAGCGAGGAGACGAGATTAGTATTAAGGCAATTCAGCTTTAACAGCTGTTTGTGTGTCTGCACATGTGCGCTGTAATAACTCTAGTAAAATTTAAACAGTAACAAAGCTTTAACTTATTTTTTAACCTGTTTAACAAACACTTTCACATGAAGAAAGCCTGCACTTTGTTTATTCTGTGTCCAGTTAAGAAGCGCACGGATTGCTTTGAGGGGTAAAATGCATCATAATTGGCTTATTTATTCATTATATATCCTTTATCCAGAGTGTATCTGATTGTGAACTCTGAAACTTATAACCTGTAGGTATCTCATGGTCTGTATAGTTCTAATGTGGGGACCATAGTCTTATGTAGTCTTATGAGTACCTCTCAAATGGGCACTTTGGTTGACAGTCTTGTCTTCAGGGACCATGGTCTGGTTGCCTCTCTCGTTGGGCACCATAGCTTGTATACCTGTTCAAAGGCCATGGAAATGATATTAGACTACTGAGTACCATGGCCTCCAGACCTCTGTTATCACCCGTAAACATATTTTATTTTATAGGAGCCATGGTCTGTATGGTAGTTTCACTGGTACCAAGACCTCTGTTACAACCAAGAACAACATACCTGTCTATATGGATCATGTTCAGCTTGTGTCCCTCGTTGGACCCCATGGTCTTTTTTTATCTGCTATATAGGGGCCATGGTGTGTTTATCTGTTATATGGGGGCCATGGTCTGTATAATTCTCTCTCAGTCTCTCTGCTTCACTTTTGGCATTTTTGTGTTTTATCCCTCCCTGGAAAATCTCAATAAGTACAAAATAAAATTTAAACCAGAGTTTAAGTCTATATATGACATATGTTTTTATGTATTTTTTTAATGTAAGACTTACTTTAATAAAGGGTGAAAATTAAATATTGTCAAATTATTATGTCACAACCGAAACATTTCCATTTTTTTCGGTTGTGGTATTTTATGCTATTTGTTGGCATAATTCAAGAATGCTAGGCACAACGAGGCTACAAATCACAGTTTGAGCTCATGTACTGAGATAGAAAACACAACATAAAGCATTGAAATCAAAGTGCTTCTTTCATTGCAGAAGTTGCGTTTCAGTATTGACACTTCAAAAATACCCTTGCTTATTTTCAGACTTTGGGAGGCATGTACTCAATCGTGTTTTGAGCTAACTTCTCACCATTGACCATGATCAGGAAGGTTATGTCTCTTCTTCGTGAAATTTCTGGAGGTGTTTATAGAACCAGGCCCTGCCTACAGACCTTAACAATTGGTGTTTAGGTAATGACATGAAAACTTGGGACAGGAATTTTTCAAAAAGACTTTTAATTTGAAAAATATCTACAAAATCAATCTGAATCTTTCACCTTCCCTTTGAAAGAGACCAAAAAGTTGTATTTTCTGCTATGGCGGATCCTTTTTATTGAGTTGCTGGATCTACAGACTGGAGTGAGTGTTGATTCCAACCAGGGTCTCGGTCTGATACCCGGCAAGATTAGAGAGGATCTAAATTCTTCATCATCTTCCTGTAGAGTCATACCTGGAGCACATAAGTTTCTAGTTCTGAATCAAGCATTCATACGATTCAAACATACAATTAGTGACAGCTTTAAGTTGTGAAGGGACACGTTTTTTTTTATTATGGTAATTATTTTTTCAGGGAAATCTGAGTTGTGATTTAGCTTTTCTGGATGTTAAAAATAAACGCTTGTGTTTACCTGTGCACTTACCCGTCTCTCTGTCCTTGACTACAGTGGTGGACCTTACTGAGTTACAAACAATGAAAAGACCTGCAGATCCCACCTTTAAAGTACAGTGTTTTCTGCTGATAGAAGTCACGTTTCCCCTTGTGACCTCAATATTTTCAATTAAGCTCTGAAACCTCTTTCACAGCTCTATAAAGGATCATTGATAAGGTTGTATCCTTGTGGTCAAAAGCAGTACAGTAATGTAGTCTGTTTTTTAATTTACCCATGTATGCCTGCTTTTGGGACCAGACCTCATCTACATACATAGCTTTTTAATGAGCGCCCACTTATTGCCGCCTACAGCTTTAAATTATTATTTTTATAATTATTTTTATCATTATATTACTATTATTATTATTACTATTAGTGTTGTTATTGTCAATAATCATAATAACTAAATTAATGAATTGATTTGTTTTAATTATTATTCTTATTTAAAGGGTGAAAAGGATGGAAAGACTGTTGAAAAGGTTGCAAGGCTAAGATGAGGAAAATAAGGAAGAAGCAGCAGTTAAGGGTGGAGGGAAATTGTCTTGTCTGCATTACAGCATGTATTCAACACAGATCATTGATCCGACCATTAAAGAAAACAGGCTTTTCGTTGACTTTATTGACTCAATCGGGTGCTACTAGTCCCATTACAGCACCGTTCAGTCTGAAAGTCAGAACACTCCCCATCTCTCTATCCATCCATTTCATTATGCTTCTCTCTTTCTCATTCTCTTTCCCACTCTTTCTGCCCTTGCATGAGGTGCAAAGCCACACACATGTATGCACTGTGGACATTATATTTCCTACTATAGCCTTGTGCAGTTGTATGCCTGTCAGGTCAATGAAGACTCCCACAAGGTGAAGAGAAAGCATTTTCACACTTTTTAAGGCCTCTTTTCAACACATTACATGCTCATCTAACAGCTCGTCTAAGGGCCTTGCTTCCATTACAGAGAGAAAAAAATGTAACCCTTTTAGAGCCGAGCAAAGGAGTAAACCTCAGGTCCTCCAATGTTCTCTGATGTTTAAAATGAATATCGCAGTTTTTTTTAACAAAAAACTTCCTGCAGTGACGCCTAATGTTTTTTCTATTCAAAGTATCATTATAATTATCATGATTAAATCACTGATGTCATCTGTGTTGCCAGATAGGGGGTGTCAGCCCCAACGGGCTTCCTTAGAACGGGGAAAAAATGGAAAAATTGGCATTGGGCAATTAATTGGCAAAAATAAAGTACATGTTTCAATGAACTATTGTGTTGTTGCACTTGTATCCTCAATTTATTCACTTTGAAATGAAGAGAACCTGTCCACCTAAGCATCATCAATCAGTGAAAGTCAGTGGTTAGTCAAGTATCAATCTGATATCTCTTAGTCACTTGGAAGTGCCCAGACAGGGTCACTGTCTGGATATGTGCCATTCTACAGAAGCAGGCTAAAGTCAGGGTTGGAATTTGTGAAACTTCCAGTTGTTCTCAAAAGTCTTTTGTGGTCGCTGTGGATGAGAGTCTTTATTTTCTCTGATGGTACAACTGCCCATTCTTCTTGGCAAAAAGCATCCAGGTCCTGAATAATCTTGGGCTGTCTTGCATGAACTGCATGTTTGAGATCTCCCCAGAGTGGCTCAATGATATTGAGGTAGGACACTGAGATGGCCACTCCAGAACTTTCACTTTATTCTGCTGTGGCGAGTGGCTGGCTGACTTGGCCTTGTGTTTTAGATTATTGTCATGTTGGAACGTCTATGTACGTCCCATGCAAAGCTGCTGGGCTTCCTCCAGTATTGTCTGATAACATGCTGCATCTGTCCTTCCGTTAACTTTGACCAGGTTGCCTGGGCCTTTGTAGCCCACACATTCCTAAAACATCAGTGATCCATTTCACAGTAGGAGTAGTGGACCTTTCATCACAAGCCAAGTTGACTTTTATCCAAATGTAACCTTTAAAGTTGTGGTCAAAAAGTATAATTTTGGTCTCATCACTCCAAATGACTTTGTTCCAGAGGTCTTGAGGCTTGTCTCTGTGCTGTTTGGTGTATTGTAAGTGGGATACCTGACTGTGGCTTGGTTTCAACAAAATCCCTCATTCTCCACTTCTCAGTTGGAGTTTGAACACTGCTTTTGCGCATCCTCAATTTCTAGGATATCTTTGTGTGAATCCCTCTTGTCTTGTACAGTTTTATTAACTTTCCCTGCAGATCCTTTGACAATCCTTTTGCTTTCCCCATGACTCAGAATCGAAAAAATGTCAGTACAGCACTGGATGAAAGATGCATGGTCTGTCAGGAGCTCAGAAACTTACTGACGTTTTGTACACACTCACTAATTACAAGCAAAAAGATCACAGGTGAGGATGGTTACCTTTTGTAGACATTCAAACCCATCTGTGTTAACTTTTGTGTTATCAGGCCAAAATCACCTGGGTGTGTCAACTTTTGATCAGGGTCATTTTGGAAGTGTTTTTTTTTTTTTTATGATTTAAAAAGAGTAAACACGAATTCTTTTTTAATACCCAGATGGACTAGTGAAATATTTCTGATGTGGATTTATGAAACTGTCCATCTAGCATGTCAGGTTAGCTGTAGATGGCCTGTGAAAGGGAAGTTGTTCTTTGCCATAGTAACTTGCTAAATGCTGCAAAGTCCTTACTCTAGGTGGGTAAAGAGGGTATAAGACTTCTTGCCTTTATATCAGGTTATGTCTCTGTGGATAAAATAAAATCAAATAACAGTAGGAACAGACCTTTGTTTGGAAAGTGTCTTGAGATAGTGTTTGATTTGATGTGGTACGATATAAACAAAGATGATTGATTTGTTTATTTATTGATTGACAGAAACAAGAGGAGTCCAAGATAAGATGCTAATTTACCAACAAAATGACACTGTCCATATTGAGAGAATACCCATGCCCAACGTAAGAAGAAACTTCTTGCCAGATGATAGTGTCCAGCAACCTTATAGTACCAGGACACAATGTAATTTTTGCACAGTGTTGGCAATACAACAGGGTGATGAAAGAGTGACTTGTTTGTGAAGAGAGCCCTTTTCCTCTTCAGATTAACTGTATGCTGTAACAAGATTGTGTGGGAGGATGGGGATGTCAGCTGATCCATGGGTTGCCCTACATACAGTAGATGGAGGAAATGAAGAGAGCGTTTAGACACAAATCCTGCAACTCAAGTGCACAAGGATAGAGTCTCACAAGGCTGCAAGTGAAAACCTCTGAAAGAGTAATGATACCATGGAGTCCTCCTCAGAGCATGTCAGTGTTCTTCTCATATAAAATCAATGTATTAAAGAAACATTTTGCACATTGTGTCATCAAGTCAGTCTCTGTTTGTAAAGGGCAAAAGTTCATCAATGAGTGCCCAAAAACAACAAGTTCAATGATATTGATGCCTCATCAGCATCCACTGATACAGATCAACCAATCAACATGAAACTCAAAGGGATTTAAAAGTTGAAGACAGAAAACTGAGGGTGTAAATTGTTCCAAAGTGACAACAGTAAAATTATTATGGGTTATGGATAGTTGTTTATGTATTTTCTTAAATATGCAATCTATCTTTTTGACAGTGCTAATTCATATTTGGTAACTTTATCTAAAACTCAACCATCTGCCTTAACAATACTCAAAGTTGTGGCTAAGCACTTGGAATGAGGTGAATCTATGTTTTTCAAGGTTAAAAAGAACTATAATGGATTTCAATAATACCCAAAGTGTGTTTATTCATAGTTTGGAGAAAATCCAGTGATCAGTTTAATAGACAAACTTCTTTCAGAGACTTCCTGATTCAAAGTTGGAAATTGTTGATGGTTTTCTCTCTGCATATTGGGAATGATCATTTCAATAGAGATTTTGTTTTTTTTTCAAACCGTACTCCATAAAAAGTTCCCTACAACAACTCTTCATCTCAAGAACACCCTGATTTCTAACCTGCATGATATTTTTTTAGGGTAACTGAAGTAGCTTGGTTCACCAGTCACAGACAACAGAGGATGTAGTGATGAAAAATTTATTAGCTGCCTCCTTTGTTATTCACCAGTTTGTCAGAGCTGGGAGAGCTGCCACTAAATCCATTTCCAATCTTCAACGTGGCCTCTGGTCATGGAAGCCCAGGCCATACAGGGACACTGAATCTAATGAGGGGATGCAGTTAAATCTGACTGACAATAATTGGGGCTGTTGAGAGCACTTCGACACAATTTACATTTCCATTAAAGCATTGTATGAGCAGGATGCCTACTGAAATACAAGAAGTTCATCTAACCATCCATCATCTGAATATCCATCCATCTATAAATCTTGCTAATAAAACATGAGACACAAACAGACAGAGCTGAGCAGGAAGAGGGCCAGACTGGTGGAGACACAGGAGGGTATTTGCACTAGAGATAAATTTCATGTGACCAGATATTTTGTATTAATAAACACTGCTTAACTGGAATTACAAATTGTATATTTATTCATATAGCTTCACAAGATCAAGATCTAGTATCTAAGGTGAGCAAACGTCCTCTTTTGTCCAGACCTCTTCTTCTTTTAGGTGTTAAAATTCTGTCCGAGGAGATTTTATAAAATTCCTCTAAATGTTTTGTGTTTTTCTAAGTTTGTTGAACAGACCATTGAAATGTATAATACAGCAAAGCTACCCTGGGATTTATAATTGTTGTTGCTGTGCTCATCGTTGCTCACGATCTCTCCAGTTTGTCTCTTCACAGGTGCTCCTAGTGATTGTGGTGTCAAAGGCCTCGGGATACTGTTTCTTTGCAGGTTCAGCAGCTGGTTGTTTGGTTCTTCTGTTTGTATTCATTTATTCAGTGATTGCGGTTGTTCTCTCCTGCTGTTTTGTTTTTCATCTCTCTCTCTCTTTCTCCCTCTATCTTCCTCTCTCTCTATATCCCTCCTTCTGTCACTATCCCTCCTCTGTTTTCACCCTAGTCCAGTCAAGCAGTTACCTTTAAACTTGGCAATGTACAGAAAAAAAAAGGAATCACAAAACACAAATAAAAATGATCATTGAAAACTCAAGGGGACACAAACAGCTCCTCTTGGTTAAGTAAATGTGTTCTGTACAATACGGCAGCCAGACTGCTATTCTGTTGTCGTGCTGCTGGACAGGACAGGTAGAGAGAAAAAAAAGCTGCACTGGGCTACCGAGATTATTCTGATGCACCAACCTGTCAAGATATTGAGCAGGAAAACATGCTCTGACTGTTTTTATGCTGCGCTCTTGGACAGAAAATGCTCTTTCACAGACCAACTGCAGAAATACAGAAGTTCCCCTCGTTTCCTCCTGGTCCTGACCAGTGGGAGGCACTGTGTACTGTCTGAAAAGAAATGTCAAAAAAGTGACAAAAATGTCACTCCAAAAAAACAGAAAAAAAAAATTGAAGAACTGTCAAAGCCATAGCAGCTGTAGTTTAGTAGTCCCATGTCAGCTCGTAGATCCACAGCAACAATCCAGATGAACCTACAACACAAGCTCACACAAGACTTCCTTCCATTCAGCTCACAGGTCATCCTGCCACTGTGTTTCTGTCACCTTTTATTTTCTTTCTTTCTTTCTTTCTATTTCTCTGAAGCTTCCAAACAAGCTCCAGTCATGTGAGTATTGTGCATTCTTGTGTAGCTTTAGTTGACTTGGCAACACTGCCCTCGCATGGTGATCAGTGTAAAGAAGCAGGACTATTATGTTTTTGGAGGCACCTTTGAGAGACTATTGATACAAATTGTTACACAATAATGATTTAAGCCAAAAGAGTAATCCCAGTCTTTTTTTAATATGCCATGAACTACAAATGATTAATTGAATTGGATGCCCTTTCTCATTTACACAGATATGTTGCACTGGAAAGCACAGGGTGATTTTTATTTTGTTTCAGATCTTCTGTTGAGCTTTAGTTGTTAGCTGTGTATTAACTGAAACCATTTATATAAGGGAGTGGAACATTTTTTTTTAATAACCTTTAAATAGATGGGCTAAGTTTTAACCCCCACATGGGGTCACTTGGAATCCAAACAGGGTCCCCCGCAGGCCTAGTAATTTGAAAACAAGAAGTACTGATAAAAATATTTCCTTTTTTATTATTATTACATGTAAAATTAAAACACAACACACTGAACAACTGTATTCTGTGTTTTAGTGTTTAGTGAGCAGCTTAAAGGTGGAGTATGCAGGATTTTCCTAAAAAAAAACAAAAAAACAATAAAATGCCAACTTTTACAGATATAAGCCCACTCAATCGTCATTCTATACATGTGTTTCAGTGTCTGTGTCTCACCCCTCCTCCTCTGCCTGTATGTCAACATTTTGGTTGACTTGGGATGTGTCTAGGTGGAGAGTAGTAGTGGTAATGGGTGGTGACCAGCCAATCATAGCCCATCCAGTGCACAAGAGACATTGTGTGTTGTTGACAGTGAGTGGGTTAAGCTATCCTGAGCAGCCACAATGGCAGCTGTAACAAGGAGAAAGAATGATAGAAAATGCGGAGATTAGAGGATCTACTTTGTACTACCGGAACTGTGTTAGCTTGTTTTGGATCTTATTTGTCAGATCGATCTCAGTTTGTTCATGTTAACAATAAGTCTTCTGTGTGCACCAGGGTTAGTTATGGAGTCCCTCAGGGTTCAGTGCTTGGTCCGATCCTTTTCATCTTGTATTTGCTTCCTCTTGGTAATATTATGAGGGAACACTCCATAAACTTTCATTGTTATGTGGATGATACTCAGCTGTACCTTTCTATGAAGCCAGGAGAAACTAGCCAGTTAGCTAAACTTCTTGATATTTTGATGTCTCTTGTAAATCACCGTATTAAATGTGCAATTCAACCCTTTAATTGATGAAATGACACCAGTATAATGATTCAAGCAGACCTTTGAGTCAGATTTATCAAATTTGAGACGAAAAAGGGAAATATCAAAATCAGGTGAGGCTCAACAAGGCTTTTATTCCAAACCACACCAGTGGCCAGACTGGTTCAAGCTGATAGAAAGGCAACAGTAACTCAAATAACCACCCATTACAACCGAGGTCTGCAGAAGGGCATCTCTGAACGCACAACATGTGGAACCTTGAGGCAGATGAGCTACAGCAGCAGAAGACCACACCAGGTACCCCTCCTGTCAGCTGAGAACAGAAAACTGAGGCTGCAATTCACTCAGGTTCACAAAAAATTGGACGATAGAGGATTGGAAAAACGTTGCCTGGTCTGATGAGTCTCTGATTTCTGCTGCAACATAGCTACCTGTTATTAGTTCAAGTAAAATATGTATAATATCACATGACTATCTCAATAGATTTCAAAAATTACAACCATGAAGATCAATTAAAATTTGAAAATAGCATGAACTAAAGTTGGGGATGACTTAATCTAACTTTAATGTCTATTAATCAGCTACTTTTGTCCTGTTGGTCATGCTGAAAGGATTCTATTTGTGAGCCTGGGCTTTCCCATAGTTTTGTGGTGTAATATTAGTTTTACAGTTTGCTCTTATTTTGAAGGACACACAGATTCATAGCAGGAAGTATATCAGGCAATAAAATGAGAAGTATGAATGCTATGTGAACTGTCTATGCGAAACTTCAATGTACAGCAATGACAGTTTGAGGATTCTCTTCCTCCCTCTGTTTACTTTGAAGCACCGGAAGTCCTGTACAAGCAGACGGGAAAAAGGCTGTTTTCAGAGCCGAAATCAGCGTATTTAAAGCCTGGTACAAACTCTGTCTCCCGTCTGGATCGCTAATTTTGCTAACAGCACACACTGTGAGGGGGGTGAATTTTTTTCTAACTCGGCCGTTTGGAAGATATTAGGATCGAGAGCTTACCCAATCAGAGCCACGGCTCAGATCACGTGACTGACGGGCACCCAATAGCTGTGAGTTTGGGCACTCGTCCCATTTCCAATATGGCCGCGCCCGCCGTTTAGCCTCAAAACAGAGCTGCAGTAACAGACGGGTGACGTCACGGAGACTACGTCCATGTTTTATACAGGCTATGGTTATGAGACGTTTGTATATGTTTGTGTTGATGCTGCAAAACTTGTTTTCTGAAACTATCTCAGCTTGCAGTATTTTGGTATTCAGCTGTAAATAACGCAAATTGAAGCTCATACGGAAACGAAACTGAATCTTAAGTACATGTCGAGTTTGTACAGAGGTGGGAGAGATTCAGATGAGGATCACACAGGCAGCTAAACAGCACCTTTTCTCTCGTCTCCCAATTCAAAAACACACATGCGCAGGAGGGTTTTCTGGATGGGCGGGGGAGTGAACTGTTTAGTGTGAGAAGTACCAGCAGAGAGCAAAAGGAAAAGCAACTACGAAGAAAATTACATACTGATGTCTCAAAACATTTACCTGACAATTTAGACTTGATGGTCTCTACATAGTCATTTTGTACATCCCATGTGCAACAACCCGCTATATATAGAGTATATTCGATATATAACCCAGTCCTAACTAAAGTTATCGTTCTTGGACCTAAACTGCTTGGGGAGGCTCTTTCTGACCACAGCATCAGTGTTGCATCTAGCAGTGCAGTTAGGAAACTCTGGGTTCTTTTTGATCAGAATTGGTCTTGCATATTCAGCAGATCTTGAGAACGACATATTTTCATCTCCGATACATTAGGAAAATCAGGCATATCAGAATTTTATGATTTCTTGGCCATATTTCAGAGATTATGAATGATAACACAAAAACTTTTCTGTCACTCATGGTTAGTATTGAGGAAGCCAGCCATTTATAAACAAACAACTGCATTTACTCTTTTTAAATCATAATGACAACAAAAACTTCCAAAATGACCCTGATCATAAGTTCACCTACTCAGGTGATTTTGTCCTGATAACACAAGTGAACACAAATGTGTTTGAATGTCTACTAAAGGTAACCATCCTCACCTGTGATCTATTAGCTTGTAATTAGCGTGTGCGTATAAAAGCTCAGTGTGTTTCTGAGCCTCTGACAGACACTTACATCTTTCATCCAGCACTACACATTTCTGAATTCTGGGTCACAGGGAAAGCAAAAGAATTGTCAAAAGATCCGCGAAAAAGGTAACTGAACTGTATAAAACAGGAAAGGGGATATAAAAAGATATCCAAGGAATCGAGGATGAGCCGTATTCAAACACTAAGTAAGAAGTGGAAAATGAGGGACTCTGTCAAAACCAAACTACGATCAGGTAGACCAATGAAAATTTCAGCTTCAGGGAAATTGTCCGGGATGCAAAGAAAATCCACAAATAACTTCCGCTGAAATACTGGACTCTTTGAAAGAATGTGGTCTGGCTGTTTCAAGATGCACAACAAGCTTAGAAGAAAATGGACTCACCAGAAGAAAGCCATTTCTATGTAAATACCACAAAGTATTCTGCTTACAATGCAACAAACAGCACAGAGACAAGCCTCAAAACTTCTGGAACAAAGTCATTTGGAGTGATGAAACCAAAATTTAACTTTTTGGCCACAACCATAAGTGTTACATGTGAAGAGGAGTCAACAAGATGAAAGGTCCACCATTCCTACTGTGAAACACGGAGGTGGATCACTGATGTTTTGGGGATGTTTGAGCTACAAAGGCTCAGGAAACTTGGTCAAAAATGATGGAAGGATGAATGCAGCATGTTATGAAAAAATACTGGAGAAAAATTTACACCCATCAGCCCAGAAGCTGCACATGAGACGTACTTGGACGTCCACACATGACAATGATCCAAAACACAAGGCCAAGTCTACCTGCCACTGGCTACAGCAGAATAAAATGAAGGTTCTGGAGTGGCCATCTTAGTCTCCTGACCTCGATATCATTGAGCCACTCGGGGGAGATCTCAATCCTGCAGTTCATGCAAGACAGCCCAAAAAATTACAGGAACTGGAGGCTTTTTGCCAAGAAGAATGGATAGCCATATCATCTGAGAAAATAAAGACCCTCATCCACAACTACCACAAAATATTTCAAGCTGTCATTGATCTTAAAGGGGGAAATACACTGTATTAAGAACTGGGGTATGTAAACTTCTGATCAGGGTCATTTTGGAAGTTTCTGTTGACATTATGATTTAAATGATTAAATGATTTCTTGCTCTCGGCAAAGGCAGATGCTTTTTCTCTTGCTCCCTCCCTGTCCTTATCTTCTCTGCTTGCTGCTCTTTGTCTTGTACTGACTGTGTCTGAACTACCACAGCCTCTCTCTGCATTAACATCTGAAAACCTAAAATCATCATGGAATTGATCAGCTGGTCTCTCAACGCAATTGAAGAGCAGGTAAAGGAGAACCTGCCTGCCCTGACCGAACGTTTGCTGCCTGATACACGATGGACTCCTGGGCGACGCGGAGGGTCATGTGCCTGTCGGTGCTTTCTGTTGAGGATGTTGAAGATGTCTTCATGATTAGATTTATGATAACAGGACTTCTGCTGTTTGGAGTTGGTGGCTTCCTTTTTTTTTTTTTTATCACAAAGCTCAAAGGGAGTTGGCATCAATTATGGCGACTGAGAAGCTGCCCGTCACAGCGGGGATTTGCAGGACTGTCAACACACAGACTGATGAGATACGCAAACTTATTCATAAGCAGGAAGAACATTATTGCAGGATTGATTCTAACTTGGAGAAGTTGACAGCTCGGCTCTGCTGTAATGGGCCAACAAATTAGAATGATTGGAATCGCCACATTGGGAGGACCAGGGACTTCAGTGTGGATGGAAAATTACTGAGTCTGCATGTTCCCAAAATACTTTTTTTCCTCTTATTGGTGCCCTGAGCCTTGGAAGGCTGATAAGCTTGCAATCCTCCTGAAGATGTTTATGCAGAATGGGTGCTCTTCCCATAACTCCTTAACCTCTTCCCTCTCAGACAATGAACTTTTGTTGCTGCTTAGAACTCTGGGTGGCCGTCTCCATGGCAAAAGCTGTGACTTTGTCATCATCAGAGGGTACTGTTGAGTCTAGGTGGGACATCAGCTCTTTGCTTTCACACAAACACATTCATGAATTCAGATAACACACTCACTCTCTCAGTTTTCAACGTCTGATGCCAGCACCCCCACCCTGTCTGCTCCCTCTTTGCAGTGAGGTGCTGGGGTAGAAGGCAAGGCGCCCATGTGAGGGTGAAGGTGCTTCCCTCAGTGTTTGTACTGTAACTCCCCAAAACCTTGACCTTTCCCCAATATCACATGTGCAGGTCTTCAAGTTCATTGTTGTAATGGTTTTGAATGTGCTGAGGTGTTTTTTTCTAATCCCAAACTGTACCTTAACCCGAGGCCTAGTCTGGCATTATGTTTTTTTCTTGTCTTTCTCTCCTTATGTTACCCATACTTCACTTTCATGAAACAGGGCGCTGAAGAAAGCAAACTACCAGTTCTCCCACTCCTGTCCTCCCCAGGTTATTTGTCTCTGTCTTTTTTATGTTTCTTGGATGGGATGTAACTTCCAGGCAAAATCTTTTTAACCGAAACGTGCAATGGTCGGTGAAAAAATGAATCTTGAATCTTGAAAAAGAGTAAGCACAGTTGTTTGTTGGCAAATATCTTCACCCAACCAATAACCATGAGTGAAAGAAAGATTCTTGATATCATTCATATTCTCTGAGAAAAGGCTAAGAAATCATAAATTCTGCTATGGTATGTAAACTTTTGAGCACAATTGTTTATGACATCAACAGCTATTTTTCTATTGTCGCAAGCTATGACATTGAAGATCCAAAAACTCTGGTTATCTGTGTGTACACAAAACTATGAAACCAGAGTTCTCCGAAATCTTCATTTTGGCCGGAGATTTTAGAAAAGATTGTTTTTAGTGATGTTGAACTGCGGTGTTCTGTGGATGACAGTCCTTAACGTGTAAAATCATGTGAAGTTTTACAAATACTCAGCTATGTGTGGACATTGCCTGAGACACAGCTACAGACAATCAAGGCTGAGGAACAATCAAACAGACCAGGAATATGAGAGCAGGAGGTGAAGGACCTGAAACAAGAGAAAAGGTATACAACCAAAATGAAATACGTAAAACATAAAACATTAGAATGATGAACACAACCCAAGAAGCAGAGGCAGACTGAACACTTCCTGATTTTACTGAAGTTCTGCAGATACCATCCCCCTAAACCTCATTACACATCAGGTGTTTGTTAAATGTGGCTGCCTGCAGACTGAAGAGATGAGAAAAGTTCCACTGTGATGAGGATATGAGCCAACAAATGATGCTCAAGGCCTGGAGAGATTTTGACAGGAAGCTTGGACAACAGCAGGCACAGCTCCAAAAACCAAATGGACAGTGACAGCGACAGAAGTGAGATATGGGAAAACCATGGGGGAGAATTTCCAAAGAGGTCAGCCAAGAGAGAAGGAGAGAGAGGCTGTTTTTAGTGACTTTTTTTATTCAAAAGACGTAAAATATTTCAGACAGGCAATTATACCCATCATTTATGCAAATCTCACTTGACAGCACAAAGTCCTCTCCAAGAGAAGATGACTTCAAAGTAAGTCTGTGAGAAGGAGAGAGGCCAAAAGAAAGCTTGTCTCAGAAATGTTCACTGCATAAATCCCAACAACTTGAGCTTACGAGTGCTGTTGAACAAGGCATGATTCTGAAAGCACATTTCTTTCCAGACTTGCAATGAAGGTTGGTGTCGTGTTTTTTTTTCCACCCAATAAAGAGAAAAGGGTAGATGGTAACATAACACTTAAACAGACTCCTTGTCTGAGTAAAGAGACAGGGGCATGATTGCAGGACCCTGGCTGGGAGAGACAGAGCAATAACAGAGTAGAGAAATTATATGTTTTTGATAGACGGCGGCTGAGAGGAGAGACAGCTCCAGAGAATAACAGCAGATTCTGCAGCAGTGAATATTACAGGCCCTGAGCAAGATGCCTCTCTGTGCTATGCAGAAATGGCTTATATTATTTTCTTTTAACAGTCAAAAGTTTGCAAAATGCATCAAACTTAATTTCGATGCCAGGGGCCAGGGAAGCTCCGGTAAGCCTCATAATGTTTAGGTGGCATCAAACACACAGCTAACTAGCAATAATGTTCCATGGATAGCAATGGCTGATGAAGTAACGTGGCCGTTGTCTTTGATATTTGGGGTTATTTTTGTAAAATTCAACAAGTTTAGCTGCTGTTGCTGATCCTGATTTACTAACACTAATCATAAGTTTTCCATTACAGGCATTAAGGCTTCATGTGTATGCAGTCGTGTGTGTAAGTCAAGGCACCCTTTTAGAAACAGCACATTTTATACATTAAAGAAGCAATATTCATATTTATAGTCTCTCTGGTATATGGGAAAAAGACGATATTATCAGGAAACATTAATGCATAGTTAGATTTTATTTTATTAATCGAGAAAAATTACAAAAATAAGAAACATCTCTTTAGTATTTGCAAAAGTCAGGGCACCCTAACGGCTAAAACACTCAAAATACCGCAACCATCTGCACTCTGTCTCTGCAGCGACATGGCGACAAAATCAATTAGGATTCATTCGAGTCAACGTGTCAACTCACACTGCATCCATTCAGTTCTGCTCTGGCTGTGTGCAGACACCAGCAAGAAGCAAGTGATAGGCATCACTATGGCATGTGCAAAAGTTGGGGCACCCTGAGAGTTTCAAAGTGTCAGATCCTCTGTACAAGCTCGGACCTTCACCAGCTCATTGGTCCTGAAGCATGTGTCAACAATTGTCATTAGGGAGTGCCATCTGGTGCCAATTTCAGGGTCTCTTAAACACCGAACTCCACAACCCTTGTGCAAACCCTCAGCAACCATGGGTTCCTCTAAGAAGCTGTGTAAGACAGGAAAAATGAAATTTATCGATGCCCACAATGCCAGGCTACAAGAAGATAGCAAAGCAATTTCAGCTTGCAGTTTCCTCAGTGCAAAGAATGGATTCCATTAAATACCAACAAATTCTGTAGGCAAATATCACAGCACTTGCAAAAAAGCTGAAGCTGAAAAGAGGATGGCTTCTACTACAGGATAATGATCCCGAACATAACTCGAGATTCACCATGGACTACCCCAAGAAATGCAAGCTGAAGGTTTTGAATGGCCTCCACAGTCATCAGACTTAAACATCATTGAAATCTGAAGGTGGATGTTAAAAGAGCTGTGCATGTGAGACGACCCGAGAATATTGCAGAACTGGAAGCCGTTTGCAAGGAAGAATGAGGGAAAATCCGGATAGAAATAATAGAATCCGGACACTTGTAGCTGGCTTTCGAGAGCATTTACAAGCTGTGGAGGGGTGTTATAAAGCCACTGATGCTTTATGGGGGAAATAAACTGCATCTGTCTGCGTTGCATCTCCGCTCCAGTGCATGTTGACTGTGTTGTGTGTTGGCCAAGCTGCAGGGCTGTGAAGTCTGTTCATTCATGCTGGACTGGAAAACCTTAAATCTGCTGTCTCCGCTCATTATGTCCATTTTTGGCCGTAATCAAGCTAATACACTCTAGTTTTTTTGTTTTGTTTTTTTTTTTGGCCTTTGTGCCTTTATTTGATAGAGAAGGATAGTGGATAGTGTCGGAAAGGGGAGAGAGAGTGGGGAGTGACATGCGGGAAAATGGCCACAGGTCGGATTCGAACCCGGGCCGCCCGCTCAAGGGCAAGCCTCATGGTGCGCAGCCATATCCACTCGGCCATCCTCGCCCCATGCACTCTAGTTTTGACACAGTTTGTTTTATTAGGAAAGTCACGGGTTCTTCCTGATAGTTTCCAGGCACTTCTTCCTGTCCCACTCGATCGTCCCTTTGCTGAATTTATGCATCACAGCTACGTCGCCCAGCAGAAATAGGATTATTGCCTATCACTTGCTTCTTGCTGGTGTCTTCCTTGTATTGTTTCTTTCATCTTGTTTTCATGAATGGCAAATCTTTTTTTATCATTTGGCTTGGTTTTACTTATTTTAAGGCCTTTCTTGTCTACTGATGTTTTGATATATCTTGCATTTTTATCTTGGGGCTGTCCTCTGTGATGATTCATGTTGCTGTGGAGCTCTGTTACCCCTCCCACAGGGCTTGGGCGCCCCTCCTCCTGGCTCATTGGTGCACCTGTGGCTCCTGCTCCTGTTCCTTATCACCTGCAGCTCATCAGCTCTCCCTTAAAGGCTGTGTGGAAACAGGAGTCAGGCGCCAGATTATTCCCACTGCCACAGTGGTACTTCGACTCCCGTCTTCAGATTGAGTATATGTTGACTTCAGAGATTATTTGTGCATTTTCTTGTGTCTAATCACCTGTGTCTCTCTCTTTTTCCAGTGCCTCCTCGTGCTCCTGCCCTCTGCCCTAGCCTTTCTACCCTGCCTGTGGACTCCCTCACCACCCCAGCTCTGGATCTCTTCCGTCAAACATTCTGCAATAAAACTCCTTAAAACTGCCTCCACTGCCTCTGCCTGCTTTTGGGTCCTCCTCCATTTCTCTGGTTACTGAGAACCTTTACAGTCCTCTTTCCTTTTTGTTCTTTAAGCCGAAGCACTGTTGTCACTTTGTCTTGTGTTGTTCTATGTGTTTGCAATACGAGGGAACTCACTCACTGAAAATTGTATTTACCTAAGGTACAATAAATATTCTGAAATCTGAATATTGTGCTGGCTGAGAAAACCGTGTACACACAGTTGTGCCCAAAAGTTTACAGCCCCCAGCAGAATTCCTGATATTTTGGCCTTTTCTCGGAAAATATGAATGATAACACAAAAACTTTGCTATCACTCATGGTTAGAGGTTGGGTGAAGACGTTTATGAAAAAAAAAACTACTTTAATCACAAGTTTACATAATTCTGGTGATTTCGGCCTGATACATGCACAAAAGTCAACACAAATGTGTTTGAATGTCTACTAAAGGTAACCATCCTCACCTGTGATCTATTTGCTTGTAATCAGTGTGTGTGTATAAAAAAATGATCAGGGTCATTTTTTAAGTTTTTGTTGTCATTATGATTTAGAAAGAGTAAATGTAGTTGTTTGTCATCATTCATATTCTCTGAAAAATGGCCAAGAAATCATAAAAAAATAGTCTTCAGACTTTTAACCCTGGTTAGGTAGCCTTTAGCCTTTAGCTCTTGTATTAGCTAAAGGCTAAAGGCTAAAGCCCCCCCCCCAAAAGCTTTATTTTGCTCTTCTGTCTTTTTTCTGTCAGACAGTCCAGCTCCTGTTTCCACAAGCTCTTCCAAATAAATCGCAGAAATCCCTTTCAGCTCAAAAAATAAAAAAAGAACAGGCCTCTCTTTTCACTAAATTTAGTGAGCCAGCATTGTCAGAGACTTCGAACTGCCGTAAATCAATCTGATCCAATCTGCCCATACCGGGAAGCTACAAATAGCATTTATAAATAAGCTATTTCATTGCTGATACTTTCATTTAACAATCAAACCTGTCTTATTTTGCAACTGATCTAGTAATTCCACCATAGATATTTGGCACCATCATCAAATTTTGAATCTTCATTCTCTGCTGTAAGTTGTCATTTTCATACCTCTCATACGACAGGATGCTTGTGTTTTCTTTCCTATAAAAAATAATGCATCAGACATGTGCAAATCTTCACTCATGATTTTGACCCCGTACAGCCACACTACTAATGTGAAGAGTCCATCAAGGGGAAATTCTTAAAGAGCCCATGTAAATAATGAGCCTTTAGCAATCTAACTATAGACTCTCTGGATTATACCTCTGCAATGTTAAATGTCACTTTCACAAATGCTCATAATTATCTTTGCCTGACAGAACTGTACAATTGTTGTAGTTTTATTCAAAAAAAAACAAAAAAAGAAAAATTGAAAAATTGCTAAAGACGCATACATGTACTTGAGAAAGTCCTTTTAATAGTGAGGAAACAGGCAGATCTGGGAGAAGGAGATAAGACACTTAAAGAGGTGTTCCTATCAAAACAATAAAAATTAAAATCAACTGAAATGGACAGGGTAGAAGACCAAAGAATAGAGAGAAAAAAGATGGTGGTGAAGGTAGGGAAAGTGAGTGAAACATGAGCCATGCAGAAAATGAGAACACTTCATCTTGTTATCCTTTTGTCTGGGCAATGCTTTCCAATTGAGAAACCAGTGATGATAATAATTCTGCTTTACTCCAGGTTATGTCTACAAACTATACTTGTCATTTGAAATGTATATCTTAAGTTCATAACTTCAGGTTAGATAATGTGCCAATACGTATCTGTTAAGTTTATAACAACAGAGTGAAATTCTAAACTGTTGGCTGAAGTGTAAGCATAACACATATGAGCTCATAACAGGCACCATTTTCCTTTGCCTTTATACAAAACATTTCTGCACTTTTGTTTGAATTTAAATATGTTAAGTACTTTTTACACATTTTAAAACTCATCACATCGTCTATTAATTACCAAATATCAGTGGGGTTTAATCATTTTTGTCTTTTGAATTTTACACGTTCTTCAGTTTTATTTTTTGACTGACTCAGTTTGCTGCAGCTGAATCAGGCCACCAGCATTCCAGCTGCACAGCTCCAGTAGAGTCTTATATACAGCCCTAGATGGCAGCCATTTGCACAAATGCATTGCCTCCTTTTACATGGTGTAGGCCACCCAGTAGATCACGTTCACCACAGCAAAAGTGAAAGGAAACACAGCCCTGGCGTAGATATCGATTGTATCAGCATCAATCGGCTTGCACACACATTTGGAACAGCACTTCTTTTCCTCCTTGGTTTCTTCCGCTTGTTTGGACCGTCTCCTCCTTGGCTCGGTCTCCTCACTGCCGCCCTCTCCAGGAATTTCACTGCTGGGTTGCTGGGCCCGTCCATGACGGTTGGAGATCATCACACTCTGGTTCATGCCAGTGACAGACAAGGAAAACAGAACCATAGCCTGCTTGCCATTCTTTACAATAGACTGCAGGGAGACAGAAAGGGAAACACAAGGTCTCTGCAATGCTTCCAGTGAAGTGCACTTTCAGCTACACAATAAACTAGGTAAAAGGTAAAAGTGGTGGTAAACCTATCAGTAGTCAATGGAATCATTTTGGACTCTGCCCTGCTCACACAACCATTATTTATGGATACTTTCCATTGATCCATTTTGAAAATATGAATTATGGTGATATTCAAAGACATCAAGCAAAAGCACAAACTTTATTAAAGGCTGAAGGAAGGGAAAACACTTTACTTTACGGGCCCATAAATTTCATAGTAACGAGGTAACAACTGGACAAACTTTCTTTTGATTCATATATCTTATTTCATTTTTCATTTTCATTGATTTGAAAAGATTTCCAAATTTCATGATATTTGGGAATAATATAAGTAAGAAATAAAGTAAGCATGTAACTTCTTTAAAATAATGCCAGAATATGATTTAAGGTAAGTCATAATTAGTAAGTAACTGCTTTGATAATTTCTTTAAAATTTCCTCTGAATTCAAAGTAAGTTGGGGAGAATTAGTGAATGATTTGTTTTTAATCAAATCACAATTCACCACAAAATGTATCACTGTGTAACTTTATCCTGCTATTTCCAGAGCAAGTAATAAATAGCTGCTGATTGACTGAATATCCATTGAGTAATATTAAGTTAGGTCACAATAAGACAATAAATAAATTATTCACTGCTTTTCACCTACTAACCTTGACATTTTGAGGAAATTTCAAAGTAACTATATGATAGTTACTTACCAATTGGGACTTGCTTGCAGTTAAATTGGGACATTATTTTAGAGACGTTGCATGCTGATTTTCACCCAGTCGCCATGAAATTTGGGGACAAAAATTAAATTTTTAAAGATTGTCTCATCGTTGCCTTTTCCTGGTGAAACCTGCAGACCTGTAAAGCATTACCAAGGAATCTTGTGTAAAACTTAAATTTTCTGCCTGGCCCAGGTTTATGTGTGGTCCCAACCATAGACTGTATAATGAGTGGACGTAACGACGTTCGGCTCAAACTGAAGCCTCCAGCAGATGCCCCGCCCCCTGGTGTCTGGCTGCAGTATAGTTCATAAGCCCCGCCTCCCCATGTATTCCAGATATGAGCCGGGAAAACTTTAAAAAATTACGATACCTGGTTGAAACGTTTCTCTCATCCTTACGCTAAGGTAGTATGATGATGTCATCTGGCTGCATGGTGTTCAGGTGTTTTTTTTCCTGAGAAGTTGGTTTCTCATTAGTTAATGGACGTTAAAAACCGCGATATACGTTTTGTTTTACGATAGTTGACAGCTGCCGTTCGTGAGTAGTTTTTATCGGGGATATAGAAAAATTCGTGAAAGAGAGCCAAAAGGAGACTAAACCTTCTGAAGAAGAAGATATAAATATTTTTATTTCTCTTTTTTACTCTGCTCCACCGGAAATTCTCTACTGCGCAGACTCTGGCTAGAGAAACGGGATTTTTTGGCTTCAAACGGTGACAGGCGGAAGCACGCTGTCCATTCTATATACAGTCAATGGTCCCAACACCCTTCTCATTATATCCTACATCCTCTACTCCTGTCTGGTAATCTCCAGAATTCTCTGCTAATAAAATAGCATCACTTCAACAATTCCCTCACCTCAGAGCTGAGCTTGTTGGCCTTGACCTTGGCCTTTTCTTTGAGCCTGTAGTCAGCGTTGTAGTGTGCAAAGGCATACTCAATGAGCGCAGCAAACACAAACACATAACAGATCCAGAAGTAGACATCCAAAGCCTTGATGGCCGATGCTCGAGGCAGGGAGGAACGTGCACTCACCATCAACGTGGTCATAGTAAGAACAGTTGTGATCCCTATAATAAAGACACAGACAGAAAGAAGGAATAGGGATCAGTGATATTGAAGCCTTGTTGGAGGAAAAGCCTTATCTGTCCTTCGTTCTTTCTCAAATCTCACTGCCAGGGCCTTTAGTTTAGTTGTTTTAATGTCGGTCAAGTGTTCTAAGCCTGTATCAATTATGGAGAAAGTGGTGTCAAAGTTTTCTCTTCACAAAACTTCACTGAGAAAACATGGATTACACTATTTTTCCTATTTTCAGAAGGCAATGTTGTAATTGTGAAGACTGGCTCAACTTAAAGTTGTGAAAGTTCCTTTGTATTTTCAATTATGAGTGATAAGTTGCCCACAAAAGTCAAACCCTGTAAGTTGCAACCAAACAACAGCAGGGTTGTAACATCATAATACATAATTATTTTATTCCAAATGCATTTTCCATCTAAATATAAGTCAGTTTTCTTTGTAGTTTACCAACAAAAAACCTATCACTGAACAATGATTAATAACAGTAGCATACATGATTGAGCTCATTTTATTTTTGTGACCTTAATCCTGTCATTGACATTTCTTTCAGGTTATTTCACAAGAAAAGCAAAAAGTAAAAAGACTAGCCTTCAATATCATCAGTACGATTCTTATTGTTGACAACACTTGTAAGATGATTTAGCATTAGAAATGGTGGGGCTGGAGAGATGTTTCCACTGGTGGTCACAAGATGGCAGTCTCTTCAATATTAGAATCTTTATATCTTTGTTTGTTGGGAGCTTATTTTAATATCCATCAAAACTATATCAAGACAACATGCAATGGGCAATTTTGTCAGCTTGAAAATTGATTTGTCAATATTCCTTAGAAATTATATCTGTCCATTAAGTAATTCAATGTCATTTGGACAAGCTTCATGAACCTATGCCAATTTTTTGGTCTTTTGGTCCAACCTCTGATAATACTCAAGAAACAGTAAACTGTTAGTATAAATTGTTGTTTTACTTCAGCACAGAGAAAGTCTGGTCACTAAAAGTTTGGTGTCTGACTGATGAAAGCTTGATCTTAAGACCAGGAGGTAATACAACCCCAATTCCATTAAAGTTGAGATGTGAAAAATGTAATTCAGAACAGAATATTGTGATTTCCTTTTTAACCTAGAAACCCCAATTCCAATGAAGTTGGGACATTGTGTAAAATGTAAATAAAACCAGAAAACAATGATTTCCAAATCCTCTCCAACTTATATTCGATTGAATACACCACAAAGACAAAATATCTAATGTTCAAACTGATAAACTTGATTGTTTTTGTGCAAATATTTGTTAGTTTTTCTTTTGTTCATTCAGCTTTGTAGGAGGAATTCTTTCCCATTCTTGCTTGATGTACAACTTCAGACGTTCAACAGCCCAGGGCCTGCGTTGTGGTTTTTTTGCGCTTCATAATGCGCCACGCATTTTCGATGGGCAACAGGTCTGGACTGCAGGCAGGTCAGCCTAGTACCCGCACTCTTTTACTACAAAGCCATGCTGTTGTAACACATGCAGAATGTGTCTTGGCATTGTCTTGCTGAAATAAGCAGTTTCGTTTTACATTTTACACAATGTCCCAACTTCATTGGAATTGGGGTTGTATTGCACTTACACCAAGTAGTTGCACATGTGAAGTAACACTAAATTTGAGCACCATTTTTTAATATTGTTCCAGTAGTGTGGAATTAGAAAATACTGACCTAAGGATACGCGAGCTGGAACTGCTGATTGGCTGATCCAAAAAGACACCCAAGACATAGCGACCAGTAAAATTGAAGGCATGTAAGACTGAATGATGTAGACGCCTCGATTACGTCTCAGCTGGAAGCGAAGACTGAGTCTTGGAAATCTTCCCGCTTGGAAAAAGAAAGCAGATACTAAGTTAAGCTGCTTTGCTGACACAGAAAGTCTAGAATACCAGGCTGATCAATAAAGCTCTGGCTGCCAATGTTAAGCAGTTATGACAGAATGCTACAAATTAAATTTTGCTACTTCAGCTTCAACTCCTCTTTTCACCAGGATCTCATGCCTATCACAGTAGTGAGCTTGATTTGACCTATTCTGTCTGTGCATAGAATATAACTACAGCACTGCCTGAAAGCAAAATGTGCTAGAGCTTGCATGCTTCAGTGTAGAAGGCAAAACAAGCGAAAAAAATCTCAAAAAAGTAGATGAAAAACAAAAAAAACAAGAAACATGCATCCAACTTTTAAATGTGTGTGCTGACAATAACTGTAAACTGGAGACAAACAGGACAAACAGGAGGAGTGCTCACCTGATTTAAAGTTTAACATTTCAGTGACAAACCGGTAGTCTGTGATAGTGAACTGGGAGAGCTCCAGTTTGTCCAGGCCATGGATGTGTCTCTGACTCTCAGACCAGTGATAAACGATGTCCTCTGAGGAGTAGCCATCTAGGAGAATAAGGAAGTCAAAACCTCAACTATGCGGTAAATTTAAAAGTGTGGACATTTTATCCTAGCGCCCAGGTAAGCAGAAATCCTCTAAAATTGTACATTCACATAAATTCATACATGGGGTTATGTTGTGTTACGTTGTGTCTCAGTAAACATATTGATATATTTCAGCTAGCTGGACTCCATCTTTGGACAACTGGATGTTACAAGACAGTATTAGTGTTTGCCTGAGAGCAAAATACCAATTAAGGAGACTACACAAATCTTAAAAAAGACCTTTTCTGGATGCGATTATTAACAAGCATGAGCACATGGAGAGGACTGAGTTAGAAAAGATACCCTTGGTAATGTGTGAAACAAGTTTATGAGTCCCAACTTACAGCTTTCCAGGTCTAGCATACACTCCTGCTCATCCATGGGATACTTTGTCAAATCCATATCACACGCCACGGTTGAAGTGATTCTAAAACAAAATAAAACAGCAAATTTATTTAAAAAATCAATAGACCACTTAGAGAGTATCTTGCTGTTCCTGAAACAACAAAATAATTGTCAAGGCTGGTGACCTATAGAGGCAGATCTTGACTCTGTGACATCCGTGACTAACAGATGAGGGCTGCCATGGAAGGTAGGATGAGTCATAGAGCAATGAGGAGGTCAATGCCTGTTAACATTTCAGCAGATGAATTCAAATGTTGGACACGAAAACATACAAGTTGAGTCCTGTAATGTAATGTTAATACTCACAGCTCTTCTGCTTCTGTTTAAATAAAAGAGTAATGGTGGCCATGAGAAAGCTTTCTTGTGGGTACAGTTTTTTTTCTGCTTATGTCCCTTAACTCAAAATGGAAATGAACTTTAGCAGACTCCAGAGAACAGAAAACCATAGATAATAATTGAAATATATGCTACTGACTGTCTCTATTCATTGTTTCCTCCACTTAGATCTCCAACTCTATGGCTTCAAACTTTATTATTCGTTGACAGCCACTCTGCTCTTCCAAACTCTCCGTAGCACACGCTAAATCCTCATTGAAATAGGTTGGTCTTCATCACTTTTACACCTCTGATCAACTGCGCACAATCACAGTAGATCATCCACAGCATACCCACTATTAGCATGTGTAATTTTTAAGTTTGCACACATAGGGCCTGATCTACTAACGCTTTGCATGTACAAAAACACGTGCAAACTCAATTGCGTGCGCAAAGCTGATCTACTAACAGGGTGCAGACATGGACTGTCTCTCCTGTGAGCAAAACAGCACGCGCTATCCATTTAGTGCGTCTGCCTTCAGGAATATGCAGAGTGCATGCAGATCACCAGGATGCGCAAAACTCTGGGAGGAGCAGATGCAAATGTGATCATTTAGCACCCACAAAGTGATTTATCAAACCTGAAACGGTTTGCAAGTTTTAGTGTTTTAGTGCTCTCAAATGTAAATTATGAGATGTGTGGCGAGTCAGAGCTTTTTGTCCAGTAGTTTCTTCTGTAAATTCAGATGTGGAGGGCAGATGAAAAGCATGTTATTCTGCAGGCTGCGGTAAAGGACGAGTTTATCTCTTTGAAGCACTGACAGAATGTGCACGTTAGGATGTCAGCAACAAAATCTAAGGTGAACCACATTTCCTTTTTGAAGACTTCAGAATTAAAGTACGATCACAGCACGTCTGTTACTTTACTGGTGTTTCCCCTGCGCAGATAAAAATTTAAACACTTAAACATCCATTTTGATTTTCTGAGACAATGGCCGTTTTCGAATTCGCCTACTACATACTACATTCCAGTGCAGTATGTAGTAGACACTGCACACTGCATACTGTAAGTGAATGTAGTATATAGTATGACAGTTCTGTTTGCTCTGTTTTGTAGTTTGCTACACTGGTTTCCAGTTTGAGGAATGGGAGAGTAAAGCTGATGGATTGTTTTTCTTGACTTTTCCATAACTTATTATTAAGTTATATTAGGAAAACTTAATAAATGAATTGAATCAATATTCTCCAGAAAAAAAACCTCTAAAGTTTAAAGGAAAATGTTGGAATTTTCAGGTTTGGAAAGTCGCAAATTTAACGCACAGAACAGAATTTAAACACAGACGTCCCTACAGTTATTATAAATGATAATTGGTCAAAACGCTTTGAACTGCATTAGTTTAACCAGGAGACCTCTGATCCTTGGTAATAACTGCAGAGGACGTCTGTGTTTAAATGTGGATGTGTAATGCAGCAAAATTAATCATATTTGATTTTTAATATTACACCATATGTTATTCATTGAAAAATATCTGGAGTGGATTGACTTTTTATTTTTAGAGATGATGGAAAAACTGTTTCTGATAATGCAGGTATGATTTCAAATATGTTAATAGGATAATGATAACATTTAACATGTAAGCACCCCAAATAAATTATGTTTTAGGGTTTTACACTTGAATTCTTCCACTGCTTCGCCCAAACTTCCTCCAGTTCACGTTTTTTTCAATTCAGACCTGCATCCAGGCGCTTTGCATTGTGGGAGACAGTACGCCAGGTAGACTGGTCCGATGCATACTGAGATATTTTCCTGGATCAGTAGGTCATCCGGGTAGTTTTGGCATACTGCAACTTTCGCATTTGTTCACATACTGTATTTTGGGCAAATCAGTACGTACTGGTAGTATAGTATGTGAATTCGAAAACGGCCAATGTAACGGATGGGTGACGGTGGGCAATCACAGCATTTATGTCCTCGTGATTCAGTCCAAGGTTAAAATATAACCCAACCCAGTCCTGAACTGTCATTTTTATCACAAGAACACACAAGACTGGCTGGTTTCCATTGTGCAGCTGATATCTAGTGCGCATGAGAGGGTTTATCCTTAAATGATACAGATCTGTAACTCTGTGGATTCAAACGTCATTTTTCGTTCACAGCCACTTTGCTCTCTCAAACTCTCTATGGAAACAGACAGCAGCACATGTTAAATCTTCATCTAAATAGGGCGGTCTACACCTGTTATCAACTGTGCGCGCTATCTTAGTAGATCACTCACAACACACCCACTTTTAGCGTGTGCAGTTTTTTTAGTTTGCGCACACAATTTAGCGCTGGGTATTTGGGATCTTAGTAGATCAGGCCCAGAATGTAGTGCTTATTATGGGATATTGGTAGATCAGGACTCTCTGAACTGATAGATCTAATGTTTTTAGAGAGGTAAAAATACATACTTAATTTCTGATTTTTTTTTTTATTAGAGCACACATTTTAAAATTAAATTTTATTTTTGTCAATTTTATTTTTTCATTCAAACACTGCAAGAGTTCAGCCCTTATGTGCCTTTTTTAACATCTTCTCTATTTTTTGGCCTACTTTTATCTAATTTTCTACCCTCAGTGTTCCTCTTTGTAACAACCAGGCACAAGCACACCACCCCATATGAGAAAGATCTAGGGCTAGTTAACTAAAACAGAGCACTGAGTTAACTCTGAGACATCAGTATGGATTCAAAGCTGTTTTGAGTTGTTGTCTAGAGCTACTAGAAAGAAATATAGTCTTTGAGGACACAGCCAATGTACTGCAAGCAGAAGTGTTGCTCATAAAAGGTCTTTGGAGATAATCTGTGCATTGAGGATATTTGCATGAGCAAATATCCAGATGTGTGTCATCTTCATAAAGCTTAATATTTTCCATTCATTTGCTCAATATTAAAAGAAAAAAGAAGTATCTTTTTATATGGGTCATAATTATTACTTGAAACTACCTTAAGTTTTCTTCACTGAGCTTAAACTTTATTTGAAATGTAAACAATAGGTCGGGGCATCCTTTTTACACCTGAAAGAAAAAAATGGGGACTAAAAGTGCCCAGTATCTTGGATGGAAATGAGGTTTCAGAAGATGAAAGGTCAACAACAGAGCACAGTGGCACCAACCGACAGAGTAAAGGGGGTTTGGTCTAAGTGTCTGGCTCCAACAACTTCAAATAATTGCTCATACCTGCTGCTGTACAGAATGACTCCATTTGGCTGCAAGCGGATCAACTTGTTCTCCACAGTGACATCATGGAACCAAGCAGACTTGGCATTGACAATAAAAGTGTCAGGGAGCCACAGCTTGTCCACAAATCGACTATCCAAACCCAGCGTCTTGTTGGTGTGATTGTAAGAAAGGCGATCATCATGCCAACTCTGCCGCAGGAAAACTGTCATAGTATATTCCTGCCAGAAAAACACAAACACACATATGAATGCTGCTCATCTTTTGTCAATAAAGATGCTTCATTATGCTGTGATGGGTGCAATGATTCGCACACCTGTGAGGAAAGGGGATGTCATTTTGTTTCTCAAAAGATGTCTTTAATACTCATCTCAAGTAAATTATTTAAAAATGATTACATCTTCTACAGTGTCATGAAGTCGACCATTTCTTAAACTGACTTTCTCTTTGATTTTTTTTTTTTTTACAAATGAGTGACAGCATCTACTTGTGTCCCCGAGAACATAGGTGTCAAACTCTGGCCTGTGGGCCAAATTTGGCTTGCAGTGCAACTACATTTGGCCTGCAAATCTGCCAAATGACTACTCGAGCTGGTCCGCCGATCATATACAGCCTATGCACCACTACAGATCCCAGGGTGCTCTCCCCTGGGGCGGGATTTGTGCCACTAGAAACTGGATTTGAATTTTTGTATTGAATTTGAAAAGCATGATCTGAAATTTAATGTTTTGGAATTGAATTTAATGTTTTGAAATAGAATTAACCTGTTTTGAAATTGTATCTTACCTACTTGAAAATTCAACTCATTATAAATTAAATTCAAAAACAAATTTTAGTTTTGGTTTGCAAAATTCAGATTCAGTTTTACTTTTAAATTTACAATCATATTTGTGCTCAGAAACATTCAACTACATCACTTTGATAAAAAAAAAAAACTGGGGTGTTCTCAAACGTGTGACTGATAAGTCTGACTTCACAGGTGAAAGTATACTTTACCATGTTGGCCTCAGAAATGTGGTCGATGCTGGCCACTTCAATAGCCATGGCCACGTTCACTGGTGGACCTACAGGAAAAGAAGTAAGAAAAGAAGGCAGACCCCACCCCTTCATGAATCAAACACTCCCACAGAGCTTCACCGCTTGATATGAATCCATCCTCCATCTGTTTTCGACCCACCTACCGTCCTTGCAACTCCAACTCTCATACTGTGCATAAAGATTGAGCATTCTCCAGTCTAAGTAATCTAAGAGGCACTTCAAACTGCCAGTGTTCATAATGACACAGAGCTTTGATGGAGTCTCAAAAAGAGAGCTCCTGCTAATATTTTTATGCACTCACATACACACACTTTGGAATTTCAACTTAGCAGACATGTAATTAGCATGAGGTGTGCCTTGGTGTTTGGATCACTGGGCAGATACAACAGGGGCGTTCACTAACACAGTAAGCTATTTATACTGAGCATTAAGGAATCATACAGAGGCATTCCCCCATTCACCACCATTCTCTTATCTAAGTAAATTTACTTGCTCAATGTTTATGTTTGGTGTAAGGTTATTTACCCTGTTTATTTGGTTCAGTCTCCTAGATTTGCTATCTGATAAAATAACTGGCAAGCTTTCCATTGTGCTCCTTAGTAGAGGTGCCCTGTTTGGTAGCAGTAATTTCAAACTGTCTAATACAGTTAAGACGAAAGTCATTGGGCCTTATTCAACAATAAATGCATAGAAATGTTCTTACTCTCTACACAAAATAAGAAAATACACAAATATTGTTGAATCACAGATTTGTGCGTCAAATGTTCGTACGCACGTTTAAGGCACAAATACATGTTTATGCACTGTTTGTGAATATGTTGAATGTGAATTGTTCTCAGACATGAACACCACAGAGAGGCTTTTTCTGACCAGATAACTGCCTTGGATGGCATCAGACCCCTGCTTGTTAAAAGTCCATTTGAAAGAATGACCTGAAATGTAATAGAAAAAAGGGGAGCACAACCCAAATGTAAGATGGTAAAAGTGATGCTCATTAATGTTGCAGATGCTGAGCCCAAAGCATAAAAAAAATTTAGCCCAAATTTTAACAACTTGTTGCATTTTGGGCCAGTTATTACAATTTAAGTCTTACTCCAGCTTTTCCTTACAATTTGGGCTCAGCATTTCTGCTAAATTATTGGCCAGTTATTACAATTTGGTTTTAATTACATTTTTTCAAGTACTACACCTCTGGTCATTGTTACAGAATAGGCTCTAAAAAGGCTGATATATAAGGCTCCTGTATCCCTCTCTCCTCTATTTGTCCATCTAAATTTTGTTGTAAATTTTGTTCATGTATCATTATAGTTATTAGCTTTGGATCTCACTGGGATTCTCTGAGCTTGTTTTGTAAATTCCTCTGGATAGTTTCTGTGGACAGCCTGCACATAACGCTAATCTATGGACTCTGTCTCTGTGTTTGTCCTTCCCTGTCTTTATCTCTCTCAACTAGGGGTGCAACAATTTGCTGATGACGTTGACAAAAATAATGTATAAAATTTGTTGTCGACAAGTTTATTTGTCCATCATAGTTGGTGATATCATCACTCGTAGTTTTGATCAAAATTTGATCAAAAATTCTGAAAGCTCAAGGTTTTCATGGCTGAAGATAGCCTCAGGATGCAGGAGACAGTTGAATTCTTCACCATTAAAGAAGCAAGGAGACTGGGGTACATGGCTCCAACTCCAAGTAACAGAAGAAAAAATTCAGAATGAGTGTTCATGGCAAAAAATTAGCACCGGATAACCTTCTTCAATCAGACACAGACAGTCTAATTGAAGAGAAAGAAGAAACTAGGAAAACAACAAGATCGGAGAGGTGAGAAATGAAGTGCAGCTGTATTTCCAATCCAAATGTATCCAAGAATGAAGAGCTGCTCACACAGTGGAGGGAAAATGAGCGATGTTTTCCCTCCCTTTCAAAGCTTAAACGATCTGTGCTCTGCATTACTGCAACATCCTACCTGACAGAGCAAATCTTCTCTGCAGCTGGGATATCTGTTATCAGGGGAGAGCAAGCCTCACACAAGAAGATGAGGAAATACTAACATTCCTCACTTTGAATGAAGTGTGAGTTAAACATAGTCTCATGTAGCTGCTTGCAAGAGCTTCTGGACTACAGGCCACAATATGTTCCTCTCTTTCCTTCTTATTAAGAGAAAATAAATTGTTTATTTCTTTCACTTGGGATGTCTTTGGTTTACATAGAAAAGGGATACTTTTTTTTCTCTGCACTTTGCCAGTTATTTGTTTTAATAGAGAGACACTTCTGCACTGTATACAAAAGGGAACATTTCTTTTCAAAGAAGCGAGATAAGAGTTGGTGTCGTTTCGTAGCTTGTATTTATTGCTGCTATTTTGATTGCCCTTTGTTTGCATAAAAACTGGGTACTTTATTTTATCAGCACCTTGCCTGTCCTTGTTTTTAAATGGACAAAAGTTCAAAAGGGTTATTTTCATAATTGTAGCAGTCTAATGAGCAGCACAGTTCATAAATAAATACTTCTGAACAAAGTAGTCATCGTTATTTCTTTAATGTTGGCACATGCATAAAGATTTCTCAAGCTGAATTTAAGATCCCACGGCTAAATAAGAGCCACTGGATGGGTGTGCACTTCACAATCTGATTAGGCGACTAGTTGATAAAAAGGGCTGTGAGGAGAATCTGTTTGCAGAGAATTGCAGTGCCTCCTTTGGCCGCAGGACTCACACAGACTGTCAGGATGACATGACCCCTGTATTTGTTTTGAAAATGAGAGGAGATCAGGGGCCTGTACAAGAAGCTGGATCAACTCATTTGGGATCTCTTTCCGTACCCTGGATAGATTTAACAAGACATTTGCAGTCTGGATGATCTGTACTACGAAGCTGGATATCAACTCACTGAGTCAATCCAGGATTCAGGCTCGGTCAGTGCCCGCTCAAATTAAAGAGGTGGAGTTTACAGCGCCGGACCAATCACAAACAGAGAAACGGGACAAACCCAGGGCAGCCTTACCATGGAGGAATAGATAATTATTCTTCAAAAATAATTGGTAGTTAAAACATTCTTCATACATATCAACCAGAAAAAGAGACTGTTACTGCAGAAAAACGCCAGCTGTGGGTCATTTTGGGAGATTGTCTTTAAGTTGATTTATTTTGAGGCTCAGCTCCCTGTGTGTGCACTTTTTCTATTGGAATATTAATCTCTCACTGCGACAGTGTGACAAGCAGTTGTGGATTCATGCTTCTGCAGTTACACCACAACCATTATTACAAACCTCATTATTTCAGATGCACCAGACTGTGATGTGGTACATTCGTAACATGTGACTCAATCAGTCCACAGATGGAACTGCGTCAAAATCTCTGGGAGAATACTCTTCAAAAATTAATTCAAACAGATCATCCAGGACAAAAGCAACATGGTTGCCACAGTGAGCGTAATTTTGAAAGATTCTTTAATATTAATTCATTGGACAACATTAAAAGATAGCACTCTGAGCTCTTCCTCAGTGCCAGTGTGAGCACGATTTGAGTTTGGAAATTAATCCCTCCTAGTGATGGCGTAACAAGTAGTTGTAAGTATCCATAAATTCATATTTCTTCATATCCAGCTCCGTAGTCAAGATTATCAGGACCGGGAATGTCCCTTTCAGTCAATCCCAGCAACGGCTCTGTTCTTTGTTCAAAACAACTTTTTACTGAATAAATTGCAATTAGGTAATTTATTGCTCAACAGTTACCTAGCACTGTTATTCAAAGTGTGACAACAAGCAAACTTTGTAAGTATGCAATGTAGTTTAGTGCCTGGTCCCATTTCATGTTATTCACAGCCCGATGCTCTGAGACATTTCCATACCATGAAACATTAGTTAATCCTGGTCCCACCAGTGCTCACCTACCAACGCCAACCTCACCAAGCAGAGTAAACGTAACCTGGCTCTCCATTTTATTAACAGGCTCTCAGGCTTGAACGGGTCACAGCAGAATGACTGCTGTATCTGGGCAGGAGTGAACATTAGCAATAACAGCTTAACCCGCAGTTAAGCCTTTAGCTCATGTTTTAGCCTTCATCCTGTGCTCTATCACTCCCCTGTTTACTTTTCTTCTGTCCCTTTTCTGTCAGTCAGTCCAGCTCCTGTTTCCACTATTGCTAGAAGATAAATCACAGAAATTGTTTTCAGAAGAGAAAAACACAAATCTACTTCTCACTGCCGAACTTCATCGGCTGGCATGTTGTTTTCATAAATTCCACTTCAGCTTGCGGAATGTCAATCCAGTCCAGCACAACCCAATCAAGACGCTAGGAATTAGCATTTTGGGACAACCTATTTTGGTGCTGATTATCTCATTTTATGTTTCGTATTACGACCAGGCATATATCTACTAGTGTGCCCAAAAGTTTACACCCTCATGAAGAATTTCTGATTTTTTGGCCTTTTCTCAGAAAATATGAATGATAACACAAAATCCTTCAATCACTCATGGTTAAAAAAAAATAGTTTACTCTTTTTAGATAACAATGACAACAGATACATCAAAAATGACTCTGTTAAGAAGTTTACACAACTCACCTGATAAATGCACAAAAGTTAACACAAATGTGTTTGAATACCTCCTAAAGGTAACCATCCTCACCTGTGATCTATTTGCTTGTAATCAGTGTGTGTATAAAAAAAATGAACAGGCTCATTTTTGAAGTTTCTGTTGTCATTATGATTCAAGAAGAGTAAACACAGTTGTTTGTTGATAAATGTCCTGGTTGGATAAAACCCAACCACTAACCATGGGTGACAGAAAGGTTTTTGTGTTATCATCATATTTTTTGAGAAAAGGCCAAAAAATCAGAAATTCTGCTGGAGGGGGTGTAAACGCTTAGGCACAACTGTGGATATCAGACTTTTTCAAGACCACATAGAAAATCCTCACAGTCCCTTTAAGATAGCCAACAGATTGGTTAATTATCAAAATAGTTGTTAGTTGCCGGAGTGCTTACAACATCCCCCACCCCCCACCTCCACCCCATTGCTTTTCTCTCACTCTTTCTCTACCTTGCTTATGCTCCGCCCCTTTAACAAATTGAATGATTTTCTGCATCTAATCATAATATTTCTAACTCAGTTGTGCTTTTGTGTTTTGTTTATCACAACTTCATGTACCACAGAAAGAGAAAATTGAAGAATACATACTCAGTGTTTCAACAACTTAAAAATAGCAAGTAATGTCCACACATCTGTTTTGCCATTGGCAAACTTTAGTTTCATCCCTCTGTAATAGTAATAGGGTGATTCTAATGTAACTACACATGCTCTTATGTTTCTTTGATTTATTATAACTATACTGTGACATAACTGTGTTTCCTTGTGACACTTTGTGTCACATTGTGTAATTTCAAACCAAAATAGTTGGCAAATCCTTAAATTGCAGTTCTTTCATAACTTGATAATGTAGACTAATATTTCAAAAAGATTTACTGGTGACATTGAGAAAGCCCCATCTGTGAATGTATTTTATATCAAGGCGCGGTGCTATATGATGTGAGTTGAATGATGGGAATGACTCCAAAAAACAAGACATGATTCCTCAGTGATCAATATAATGTAACATCAATAGAACTGAAGTCACCACATGATGTGTTGTGATGTGACACCAGAAATGCAGAGTGATATGTGATGACAGTGATATTTCAGCTCCTCATTTTCACCTCTTCTCATCTGAGTTAAGCTGTGAGATTGAGAAATCTATCTTTGTGGTCATTGGATTCTTCACATCTTGCAGCCATTCTTAGCAGATTCTCCAGGGTACAGCTTACTACTCGACCTGTCTTTTTTTTTTCCTTAAAGGGAACCAAACTCTAATCCTGACGGCAAAGCAAAATGTCCTATTTGTGCCTTACAAAAAAAAAATCCAACTGAAAACTCACTGGTGCAATGTCACTGAAGAAAACACAGACACCTGTCAGGATGATGGGTTTGGAAAATGAAATGTTTGGTCTTTGTTATTTTTACTTTCAAGGGACAATGCTAAGGATGGCTGTAAATGTGATGGGATGAAATGCAACCCAACACCACAAGCTGTAGATCTCATACTCACCTCCTATCCCAGGGCGAAAATTTCTTGCATAGCCCTTCATTAAATCATCCAGATTAGGTAACCAGGATATTTCAATGTCCGTACCTACATAGTCCCCAATGTCACTGAGCATGGCCCTGAAGGAAACAACAGCAACACACAACCTTTAGCATTCATCAATCATTCCATTTGTCTGCAGAAAAATATGAAACATAAACATAAAGAGAGAACACCTCCATGACAGAATAACTCATGGAACTCTGAGGTAAAACTGAGTTGAAGACCCACAAATTAAAGGAAGTGCCCAAACCTGTAAATAATAATAACAACAACAGCAGCAATAATAATAATAATAATGATAATGACAATAACTTTAATTTATATAGCGCCTTTTGTGGAACCCAAGGTTGCTTTACAAAAGGAAGAGTAGACAAAAACCAACAACAACAAAACAAAACAAAAACAGGAAGAGACCTAAGCCAAACAACCAAGAAGTAATCTGCAAGTGAAAAAAACAATCCTGAATTGATCCCGTCTCCAAGTTATTCCTAACTTATTCTATAAACTGCACAAGTTATAGGGAGAGACTGTCAAAGGGCCTGAAATAAACTGGCCACTACTAATATCCTTAACGCAGAGCCCAGGCTGAGAAGCTCCACTTAGACACCACCAGGTGGCAGTTTAGCTCTGAAAAAAAGAAATGGTTATGCAACGCAGGAATACTGACACCGTTAAGATACATACAAGTTTGATATTTATTCAAATCAGTTTTGCCCCATCTCAAGAGAAAGCATGCAACAATACTTGGCAGTAAATTATCAAAATTAAAGGCAATACTTTCCCCCAAATATGTCATACATGTACTGATAATGAAATCAGTCGAATAAGCTACAGTTGAACCAAAAGAGCTATCTCTCCAACAGTACATAAATGATACGAAAACATAAGATTATGCAAGGGAAAATAATTTTTAAAAAAAAGATTGAAAAAAAATCAGAAATAGCAATGATAAAGGTATTTATCTGTAGCTGCATGTAAAACTAATCTGAAAATCAATATAATAATAAACAAACTAACATGCAATAATAAATTTGTTTAATTAAATATTCACTGATTCAATCAATTCATTCAATAGAAGGGGATGTATTTTCAGACTGACAGTCAGACTTGCATGGTAGCACTGAGTGAATCAATTAATCAAGTCTGACTCCTGGATTCCCTCACTAATTAGCAGATTCTAAATCCAGCTATGGCTTCAAGAGATCTGTTCACACCAAGGTCAAGCAGGACTTCTCTCTTGGAGAGATGAGACCGGTTGTGGCAAAGCTGAAAGGCTTGGTTAATGTATTGTAGTTTACCTTTTAGGAACTTGTTTTCATATTGTATTTTGTATTATAAGGAGGTTTACTTTAATGTGATGGTTAATGTTATTTACTGCATTGCATCTCATTGACATCCTTTAGTGACCAAACAGACACTGACTAAACATAACAGTTTATCAACTTATTTTCTCCCTCATTTTCTCATCCATCATGAATATCGTAACTTATCAAGAAAGTCACAGATTATTGCTGAAAAGATGTTTCCCTTCAAAGAGCTTCTCAATATTTTTGTAGCTTCTTAAATAGATCCATGCAAATGACATAAAAGTGATTATTTATGGATATCTGTATCAAATTTAGCATTGCTCTGACTTCAGAAAGAAACCTCAACACAGCTCACATGCAGCTCTCGGGGAGAAAAAAAGGCTGCATGCTATTTTAAGACGTGAAGGGTTGAACGATTCATTGCGCTCTCCTCAGAGATTCTCCACACATTTCCCTCTTTTTAATATCTCACCTTGACATCTCGGACTAGTAGTCATTGCTGTATTTTCTTCAGCACTTTAGTTCTATTTTATATCTCACTTGAGAAGTGTTTTTGCTTCTGTTTGTTCATGGGCAAACATAGAACAGATGAGGAAAGGGGAGCCACGTCGAAGAAAGACAATGAATAGCAGCTTCAAAATTACAGCCTGTTTTTGGTGAGCGTGACGTTCAGCACACACTTAAGCTGTGTTTCAGACTGAGAGTGCTGCGATTTGGCAGCATGACAGCTGGGCTATGTGATGGCTCCAGCTTGCACAAAAGCTTTGCGTTGGCTGTATGAGTTGCTGCTGCTATCTACTGAGGCTCCATCATCTGTTTTTCCGAAGCAAGACCAAAACCTATCCATCAACTAGACTTTTTGTTATATTTTTTGTTCAAGGAAGGGAAATTAGCATGCTATCTTTTCTTAACCAAAGTCATTACACAAATAAAATCAATACAGGGTTGTTTTGGGAATTAAACTTTGAGGAAAACACCCTTTTAGGCCTAAACAAGTCTGTAATTTATAATTATGTGCAGAAAAACATGCCCAGAGAGGGATAGAGAGAAAGGGAGTGTGTAGGACTGAGAAAGACAAAATATGGATGCACCAGAAAAAGTAATTACCTCTAATAAAAAAAGGTCATGTATGCTAAAAGTCCATATTTTATAATTGTGTTACGGGGGTTACAAAGAGAAGTAAGTCATGTTATTTAAAAAAATGGTGTTTCCAGCACAAACAGAAACCAAAACAAACAGCAGAGGGAGGGAAAGAAACTTTGAACTCCATAAAACCATCAACAGATTTTCCAAGTGAAGCAAGGACTTTTAGAACACCTCCTGATGACTGGTTGTAAAGGTCCTACAGACCCCTCCATTATGACAGAAAGAACATGCATGAAAAGAAACAGAAGCAGAACAGCAAATAGGAGGTTTGATCCAAACTTCATTCACCAATTAACAGTCCCAGGTAGGGGTTGGTAAAAAATATACAGTTGTGCCCAAAAGTTTACACCCCCTTGCAGAATTTCTGATTTTTTGGCATTTTCTCTGAAAATATGGACGATAACACAGAATCCTTTCTATCACTCATGGTTAGGTTTTTGTGTTATCATTCATATTTTCTGAGAAAAGGCCAAAAAATCAGAAAATTCTGCTGGAGATGGTGTAAACTTTTAGGCACAAGTGTAGATTAATTGATGCATTGTAATATTCGATTTCAATATCAACTTGGCAAGTCCTTTGAATTTATCTTCTGACCAGTGGATGGTGATTCTGTTGCTTGTATAGAGGCCACAATAGACTATACTATAATAAAATGGCAACCAAAGCAAGGAGCATCAGCATAAAGCCAGTCCAACCAACTTTAAAATCTGGAGACAGGAAATTTTTATTATCACAATTTCAGTTTATATGCACTTTACTCTACTTATTTGTATTTTCTATTTCTTACTGAATCGACATCTAAGCAATTAAATTAATATTGAATCAAAGCGAAATTGAAAGAATCATGATCAATTTTGGAATTTTTCTGACAATCCAGCCCTAGTCACAGGCAAATAAGACAATAAAAGCATTGTGTAAAAACAAGAGGAGTCTCTCTCAGAAGATTACTACAGAGTACTTTTACTCTGTGAGGTATATCAGACGTGTTACTGTACTTTGTATGTCACACTTTAGACCTAAACTGCCTGGCCAAAGAAAAAGTCACCACCTGGATTTAACTTAGCAAAAAGGTAGAAGCCTCCTATTGGATAATTACTGCATGGGCGATTATCTTTCACCTAGCAACAGGTTGTTTAACCCCAGCTGATGCAATGAGTAACTTCTCATTTCTTAATCACAGAGTCCAACCCTTAAGAATCAACCATTGAGAATCTTTGGGATGTCCTGGAGAAGACTTCGTGCAGTGGTCAGACTCTCCCATCATCAATACAAGATCTTGGTGAAAATGAATTAAACACAGGATGTAAATAAATCTTGTTACATTGCAGAAGCTTATCAAAATAATGGCACAATGGGTGCTGTAATCAAACCCAAAGGCAGTCCAACGAAATATTAGCATGTTTGACTTTTTCTTGGTGGTAACTTTTTCTTTTGGCCAGGCAGTGTACTTCAAAGGTCTAGACATTTAGTTGACACAAGGCCATAAGTTGTTTATTTTGGCAAAGAACTGCACACGGCAATGGGTGTGTCCCCTATCCTTAAGAATTTTGGATTGCACCAGTCAAGTGCCTTCATACGACTAACGTATACCCATGAACCCCCCCTCTCTCCATCTATCTTTCTATCTTTCTAGCTATCCATCCATCTGCCAAAGTTCAGGTCATATTCATGTCATAATACTGCACTGAAATAACTTACATAACAAAAGATATTTAAGGGTTCATCTGGGAAGTTATGAGACAACCTCCTTCCCACATTAGAGTGGATAAATGATACCAGTTGTCCCTGATCTGGCTGTCTCAAAGTTTTGAGATTTAGTATCAATGTTTATCACATGAAGCAACTGTCCAAAACATGCTTAATATTGTCAAGTGTACGCTCATGGTTAATTTATCATGGGATAATATTCATGAGACAGTGGTACTGAATAGAACTTGCAGCAGCAACAATTACTCCATAAAACTGTCTGTAAATGTGCACTTAGTACTTTGATTATTGACATTAGACAATCAAATCTACGCTCGTTATGACTGATATCTAAAGTTACCCAGTGTGTTGCAGTTTACATTAATTACTCAGATGCAATACACTACTGTACAACACAACATGTTAGTTCATACTTGGATAAATATATCACTTGGTCTTTTATTTTTTAATGGGTGTTTTGTTTTAAGAATTTACAAATACCATACATTTACAAAACAACAACATGGTTCATCCTTTCTTTCTAACAAAAACCCAACTGCTTTACTGTATCATTTTTCTTATGAGTTACCTGCACTTTCTCTAGCAAAAAAATAAAAAATGAGATAACTGTGTCGCAAACAATGTCATTTCATATACAGTTTTGCCTAAAAGTTTACACCCTCCCGCAGAATTTTCAGATTTTTTGGCCTTTTCTCAGAAAATATGAATGGAAACATAAAAACCTTCTGTCATCCATGTTTAGAGGTTGGGTGAAGACATTCATCAACAAACAACTGTGTTTACTCTTTTTAAGTCATAATGACAACAGAAACTTCAAAAATGACCCTGTTCATGTTTTATACACACACACTGATTACTAACAAACAGATCACAGGTGAGGATGGTTACCTTTAGTAGACATTCAAACACATTTGTGTTAACTTTAGTGCATTTATCAGGTCAAAATCACCAGAGTTGTGTAAAGGTTTTAACAGGGTCATTTCTGAAGTTTCAGTTGTCATTATGATTGAAAAAGAGTGAACTTTTTTTTTTCTTTCAATAATTGTCTTAACCCAACCACTGACCATGAGTATTAGAAAGAATACTGTGTTATCATCTATATTTTCAGAGAAAAGGCCAAAAAATCAGAAATTCTGCTGGGGATGTAAACTTTTGGGCACAACTTAGAATTGGTGGAGACTTAATTGGAAAATCAAAAGCTCTGTCACAAAGGCTTTGAGTGAATAAGGGACCATCTAATGAGGAGATGTAGGGCCCTATGAAATCCGCTGTATTTTTTTCCGAATTCCATTTTAATTTTTTTGAATTCTGTTACCTTTTACCCCTATCTTATCCCCATACAGTGTGTGCTATTTGTGTCAGTGAATAAAATGTCTGTTAAAAATCCTTAAATTTATTGATTCAATACATTACTACGCAGCATTTCAAGACAAATTTGTCCTTTTCCGTCAGTTCTAGTTTGGTGCTGGCGCATGTGCTAGTGCTTAGTTGGTTCTGTCTGGTCCTGTTCTTCCTTGAAACCTGTTTGTTTTTCCAAAGGCAAGTGCAGACTTGGAGTCTCATCATTGCATCATTTTAAAACGTCAGTTCGCCACAAGTTCCAGCCTTTGGTGCACTGTCAACAGCGGAGGTGAAAGTAAAACTTCTTAGAGTGTTGATGATATCTTTACACAGCGCTGGAAATGCTTAAAAAGTAGAGATTCATTTCTGTTTCTTTTGGTTGTTCACTCAGTTCTCTGTCCACAGAGTGAGCTCATCAGTGTGCGTGTGTGTGCGTGCGCGTACACGTTAGTGTGTCACAATTGTCACAATATGTCAATTCCCGCAAAATTCTGCATTTAACAGTAGACTCCATTTTTATTCGCGATTACACGATTCCATCGGCGATTTCGTTAACACACAAAGCATAGGGCCCTAAATGTGCTATTGATGGCCATGTGGGTGATGTAGAATTCACAAAAATTTGAGTCAAGCTGAGGATGTGCTACTTCAAGCAGAGAAGCATCTTTGGATAAGATGTTCCCATCCTTCTCCCAACTGCTGTTAAAAGTCCTGAAGCACACAAAAACCTGGAAAATTCATAAAGGCAGATGCCAACACCTTTAATTCTGACAAAATGATGAGTTACCTTTAATGGTATTTACTACTCTCAATATAAGCATTTCTATCATTGTAGACAGCAGTTTTTCTGTAACTGTCACAAACTGTTTTGCCACTCAAAAAAAAAAAAAAACTGTTCAAGTAAGCACAACTAGGTAACCAACTTAACACTCCTTTAAAACTGCAATTGTGATTATGAATGATCAGGAAAAATATATTTGGAATCTTTAAGTATCCTGTAGAAACACAGAATATCTGAATGGTTAAACATTTACAAATGGACTTAATATTTGTTGAGTAGGGATGGAACGGTTCACAAAATCTACGGTTCGGTTCGTATCAAAGGTTTTGTGGGCACGGTTTTCGGTACGGCTCGAAACTGGGGATGACTTGATCTAACTTTTATTTCCATAAATCAGCTACTTGTATACTGTTTGTCGAGCTGAAAGGACTCTGGTAGTGACTTCTGTCTCTGAGCCTGGGCTCTCAATGAATTTTTGTGGTGTAATGTTAGTTTTACAGGATGCTCTTATTTTGAAGGACACGCAGGTTCATTACAGGAAGTTAGTTGGGCAATAAACCCAGATGCGTGAATGAATGCTCCGTGAAACGTCTGTGGGAATCTTTTCATGTGCGTTTCTTAGAGCGTTATTAGACCTTTGTGTACGTTTGTGGTGACACAGCAAAACTTTTTCTTAAAACATCTCAGCTCGCATTTTTTTGGTATTCAGCGGTAAATAACGCCAAATGAAGCTCATACAGAATGAAACTGAACCTTAAGTACATGTCGCTTTTGTTTCTCTTCTTTGTGGTGAAGAGCTGGGAGATAATCAGATGAGGATCACACAGGTGGCAAAGCAGCGTCTTTACTCTCTTCTCCCAACACAGAAACACGCATGTGCAGGAGAGTTTTCTGGATGGGCGGGGGAGTGAGCTGTTTAGGGTGAGAAGCACCAGCAGAGAGTGAAAGAAACGCAACTGTGAAGAAAATTACATACTGACGTCTTAAAACATTTACGTGGCAATTTATACTTGATATAGTCATTTTATACATCCCACGTGCAACAACCCTCAATATATTATGTATATTCGAAATGTCCCCCTGGCCTATCCTAAATGCTGACCCTTCTAAAATATTATCAGCCAGAGGGTCTTGCAACTTGTCTTATACCGCAGTCATATCAGCTACAATGTACATTTCTGCTACAAAATTTCAGTAATCAAGTCATCCATTGTCTCAGTTGGAGATAGAAACATTTCTTTTTTTCACGTTGAATTAACCAGATAATCTAGAAGCCATTTCTGTCAGTTAAAGTATAAGAATGAAAAGTGAATGCTTTTTTGCCCATTTAGGTGAGAATCGTGATAGACAGTTCTAGCGTGGTTCCTGGGCCTCAATCAGGAATCTGCACCTTCCTGACCCAGGTTTACGGCCTCGTAGAGCACCAGGGGTAAAAAGCCTGTTTTGTGTCATCTGAGACAGGCAAAACACACTCCTCACCATTACTCTTTGGGTGCCTGGGTTCTGATTAAAGGATAGCAGAAGACCCTGTTGTAAAACAACCAGGACTGTTGTTGCATCCGGCACCCAATCTTTCAGAAGCCAAGGAAATACGGCTACATGGAGCCCCCCACCTCTCAGGGTGGGTACGGAAAGCAACTTAAGTGAAAAACCAGACACCTTTAGTATCTTGGGAATTTGGCCGGTCCATTGTTTAAAGGCTGCCCCATCTCTCTATGTGTGCAACATGACTGAAAAATGTCTTTAAATGCACAGATACCTAAACACATGTATAAACCTGTACACACCTATCATCAGGTGTTTCATTGAGAATGCGTTTGGGCTACAGTACCATGTGAGCTGAATGTTCTTTTGCAGGAAATGTAATAACTGTGGTTATGTTCCCCTGTACCATTCCATGTTTGGACTTATTCAGAGGCAGGAGACCTGTAGGTTATAAGTATGGTTACATCACGTGTGTGTAATTAACTTGATGAAAGTTAAACTCAAATAAGAATTTCTGGCTTCAGCAGACTCTGGCGGGAGGGGGGTGTAACTGACTTGTGAGTGAAAGCCCATAAAAACCAGAGCTGCCCTTATCTCGCCCTCTCTTCCACCCCAATTCTGATCTACTAACACCACGTCAACCTCACTGAGTGAGCTGCACCCTTTCCTGCTGTTTCCCGCCGAGTTTCAAAGACTCTCTCGCTCTTTGTTGGGGGCACGCATGCACCCAGACATCGCCTAGCAACGAGGACGCCGGGCTGCTCAAGCCTGCATCAATCCACTCCAGCTTGCTGCATCTTCCTTCTCCTCACCTCCTTCATGCCAGTCCTCTGCCTCAGTCAGACACTTTGCTTGTCCTAGAATTACAGAGTTTGATGCCAGAAATTGGGGTTTTGCAAAAGATTTAACTTTAGTTGGTCCCTGCTTTTACAACAATCAGAAACTCATTTTCATCCCTGTCTCATTTATTCTTTCCCTTTTATACTCCCATATTATCTTAACTGTTCCATTTATGCTTTATATGTCACCTTTAGTTGGTTAATAAATTCACCTTATAAAGAACGTCGTTGTTTGTGTTGTGTGTTTTTTGAGTCTATGTTACCGAGTCCAAGATCTCATATGTGTGTAGCAACCCTTCAGATTATAAGACTGACTGATTATTTTATTTGAAGTTTTCCCTGTTTTCACAAAATAGGGTGGTGCTCTGAGGTAAATTTAAATTAGCGTATTGTTAAGTTTAAATAAAATTCTGAAGTTGATAACTTTGTTTATTTGTTACGTGTGGAATGCTGGCATTCTACAATTGACTAATTATTTGTTCATTGGTAATTTAACATCTTAGACCAATTCACGCTACATCTTTTGGTGCCCCGTGTGAGGCTCAATACAAGCTGCTTATTTCCAACCACATGACATAATCTTCTCCCTTTGATCTTCTCGAGCCGCCGTGCTCCTTGCTGTGATTCTTTGTGTGTGAGCGTTGCTGTGGTTACCGTACGTCAGTTTCAGCTGACCGCAGATCAGTACGACCGCTGTTTGAGAGCGCAGCGGCATTTACTTTAATTCTGACACTGAAATTAAAGTTAAAATATTAAGTGTCCCAGTGGTGACTGGATTTAAATTTCTGATTTGATCGGATCTTTATTTCCACCTCGTGTAACTTCTGGAGTGCTTGTCTGTCTGTGCTACTGAAAGTGGCTGATATTGTCTTGCACGGAAGTGTTAATGTTAAATAAATTTAGAAGTGCCCCTATGTGCCACGACTTTTCTGGACGTGAGGTCGGCCACTCTGCCTCCTTGTTAAACATTAATACCGGTAAATAGTGTTTTAACGATCTGCTCTTACGCAGCTGGAAGGTTCTCAGCGCACGTTTAACACTGCGTCTGAAAGGAGCTGAGACGGAACTGTCCGCTCGTGTTTCCACCCTGAGAGGTGTGATTTTATTAAAAAGGCCTGAGAGCCGCTGCCCCACGCACCACGGATCTCTGGGCGTCTGGGAGCCGCTCGATCTCCGTGTTAAATCTCTAGAGTAGCTAACTAGTTGTTTTAACAAGCTGTCCCAACACAGCTGGAGGATTATTTCTCTGTTGTACGTTAAATACTGCCTCAGAAAGGAGGAAAGACTAGTCACTGTAATTTTGAGTTGGGGTTGTTTTACATACAGTCTTACTCATGCTTGCACAGCAAAGTGCAGAGCCTTTGTGTTAAGCTTAAAGAGCCAAGAAAGGCTGAGTTGAAACGTTACATGCTCCACAAAATATTGAGCCACAGAAGAATAGTAACATTAAGATTTTTGTCACAAAATTGTGTGGAAGTGTGACATTGAAGATTTTCACAAATCATTGTATCAATGAAAATAGTTTGACCATTTCATAGTCCTAATGCCCTCACACTTTTTCACATAAATTTGTATCTCACATTACTACTTTTCTCCTTTGGCAAAATAATTTCCTGGCCCTAACATGTTGCAGTTTTTATGTTAATCAGATAAGATCCTCTTCATCACAGCACGCATAGTGGCTACACTAGGGGTTGCATTTAAAGAGGCTAGTGCCAAATGAGGTCTCCCAGGTGAAATAACAGACCTGTAATCACACAGACTTCCACTCTCAGCAGGTTTAAAAGCTCCTTCACCCAGAACCCGACGCCACTTCCATTGTGGGACAGACACCACGTAAATCTAATAATCCTTTGCAGTCTTAGCCATCTGATAGGCCTAGCTGTGCAACAGATCATTGTTGATCCGTGATCCGTACAAATCTCCCTTCACGGTTCGGCACGCACGTGGTCCACGGATTGGTTGATAAAAAAAAAAAGTTGTGCATGTTCACATGAAGGTTGCGCGTGAACATGCAGAACTTTTTTTTACTCACTGCAGACACAAGAACATGATCCGTCGCTCAAAACAAGGGGTTTGAAAATATGCTGAATGTGCTTGAGAAACATTATGAAATCCATCGCACACCCCTTCAGCGAGACGATCATGCCGTGTCTTTGTGAGCAGGAAAAGACAAAAGTTGTGGATGAATAATCCGGAGTGTCCTCTGTTGCGCTCATCACAGTCGGTTGGACTTCCAGGACAGGGCAAAGACAAAAAAGTGGTCAAATAATTTACCGCTGTGTCTACATTTCACTGACTATGTTTCACTGTGCCCGCAGTTGTGGGCTTATTACTGCTGAATATGGCCAGAGGTGTGGTAGCAGGGCTTCAGTGTGTCGGCCAAAAGGACAAGTAGCTCCACTAATTTAGCAAAACACTTAAAGGACCGGCACCCTGGCCTTCATGACGACCTCTGACGGGTTAGTAAAGCTCCTGTTCTTCATTTATCTGACTGAACTAAACTGATGTTAGTCTGGACGGTGACCCGCATTAATAATGGTTGTTTTGTTATTATTATATGTGGCTACTGTAGACCGCGTCTAGCTGCTGCCCAATGAATGAACACTGTTTTGTTTTGTGTTGTTTTAGCCATTAGCCGCAGCTAATGAGCTTTGAAAAACAGCAAAAACATGATCCCAAGTTTCCTGAAGCTTAAAAAATTAGCCGATTTGTATCTAAAAAAAAATTAGTGAAAAAAAGTTTTCCAGTACATCTGTCATGTTGAACCTCTGACAAAGAATAAAACTACTCAAAATAACTTTCTCATGTCTTCATAACTCACTTATTATGAGCAACCAAACATTTAAACTTGACAAAAGTTATTTGATTTAAATCGTGATATATATATCGATATCGGCTGATATGAAAAAAAATTATCGTGATAGGATTTTTTCACATATCGCCCAGCCCTATGTAAAACACAATTTGATAAATTCCTGCTATTTCATAAGTAATAAAACATAATAGAGCCTCTTTACCCCCAACAGATGCCACTTTCAAGCAAAGAAAAAGTGGCTCGGCACAGTGTATGTATGAATGCTGATCCTGCTGCAAGGGCCAGTCACCTTGCCAAAAAACATGAAAGGTAGCCGAGCTTTTTAAAAAAAGCAGGAGAAGATGAGGGAAAAGTGGAGAGAACACCAGAGAAACTGCAGAGAAGGGAAAAGGGTGCTGGCTGATGTTCTCAACTCGGCTCCACCATCTATAAGCACATCAGCAGATGAACAAATTCAGCACCTAGACCATCCTGGTCCCATGCACAATCACCTTGATGGTCATGACTATGAGCAGCCAATTGGTGAGAGGCCGCAAGCATCCTCAACCCCTGAAAGGAAAGGAAAGGAAAGAAGGAACAAATACTATTTCTCAGTGCTGAAAGAGAGGGAAAGGCTGAGGTCTGAATTTCGTAAAGTTCAAAGGGAACTCCAGGCAGCAAAACTTAAGACACAAAACATACAGAGGAAACTAAAGAAGGAAAAAGAAAAAACAGAAAATGGTCAGTGAAAAGAACGAACCAAGACACAACAGAAGGCATCACAAGCAAGAAGAGAAGAAGTGGCCAGCTTTCTTTGCAGTAGGGCTGCACCATATTAGGAAAACGTACGATATGTGATATCAGAGTTGATTATTGTGATATGTGTTATATTTGGGATATATCAACAAATCTTAATGTATACAATAGTAATGTATTTCTGCTGTGGGTCTGCTGCTAACATAGACCCCAGACGGTGAGCAGCTGAAACAGACACTGGAAAATAAAAGATCAGCATCATTTTAAATTCAGATGTCATGGTTTTATGGAACAACTGATTTTACACAAATGATTCACATAAAAAAACATCTGTCTTTTTTTGGTGCTTGTCTTTTAACTAGTTCCTTTAAGAACTGATCATGTCTGACTGACACAACTAGAATCATGATCTTCAGAAGAAGAAGTAGGATTTAAATAATATTTACTGTTTTACAGCACAGTTCATGGTGCAGAGTTTACCTGTGGAATTAATAAACTCTCCTGGTGAAATCCATCCACAAACACGGCTGACTGGGTGAATAAATCTGAAGACAAACAGTGAAGTCATATCTCCTGTTTATTCCCTCAGAGTTAAACTGAACTCCCGTTAAAAACACCAGCACTTGGTGACAGGGCTAAAGTTTAGAGAACATTAGCATTAGCTTTAGCTCACGCGAGCGTCAGCTGATGAGATGGGGGATGACTGATAGGGAACATGAGCTGGGCTTAGACCGTCGTGAGACAGGTTAGTTTTACCCTACTGATGATGTGTTGTTGCAATAGTAATCCTGCCCAGTACGAGAGGAACCGCAGGCTCAGACAATTGGTGTATGTGCTTGGCTGAGGAGCCAACGGTGCGAAGCTACCATCTGCGGGATTATGACTGAACGCCTCTAAGTCAGAATCCCACCTAGATGTTTTCTCACACTCTGATACAGAGACTTCATGCTGAAGCAGGTAAACACGCTGAAACAGGTGACAACCAAGCGGTAACCTCCGGTCTGAAAAAATGAGACAACATGGAAGTGCTAAAAAGCTGCTGTTCCTCCAGTGACTGCTTGAGCCTCAGAAGCACCAGAAGTCCTGTACAAGCAGACGGGAAAAGGCAGTTTTCAGAGCTGAAATCAGCGTATTTAAAGCCTGGTACAAACTCTGTCTCCCGTTTGGATCGCTAATTTCGCATACGGCACAGACTGTGAGGGGGGTGAATTTTTTTCTAACTCGGCCGTTTGGAAGATATTAGGATCGAGAGCTTACCCAATCTGAGCCACAGCTCGGATCACGTGACTGACGGGCGCCCAATAGCTGTGAGTTTGGTCACTCGTCACTCGTCCCATTTCCAATATGGCCGTGCCCGCCGTTTAGCCTCAAAACAGAGCTGCAGTAACAGACGGGTGACGTCACGGAGACTACGTCCATGTTTTATACAGTCTATGGTGATAACGCGCTGCTTCACTGTTGTTTGGATCAAACGTAACTAACGTTAAGTTTGTCACGGTCAGCCAATTTTATGTCAGACAAAAGTGCAGCTCCAGATTCATGTCTCTTCCGCTGGTATAAACTGCACATAATCTTGTAAAAAGTCGCTGTGAGGTATACTGAGCTCTTGTTTATCCTGGATTCTTAGCGCCAGACTTGTGGGAACTGACTGGAGCTCTTCTCCGTCCTCCACATTTTCCCTCTCTCCCCTCTCTGTCAGCTCCGTCTCTGTCTCAGCTGTGGTCGTGTGGGCAGGGGGCGGGCACATAGGTAAGGCTTCACCTGATTGGCCAAAGACATTGTCATGCAGAGCGTGAATGCATGGCACATGGAATGTAATTTATCGCCAGTATGTCTATCGCGCAGGTTGATATGGCAATGACGATATATTTGCGATATAATGTGCAGCCCTACTTTGCAGGGATGCGAATATTTGCATGTTATCGGGCAAAAAGTACACTGTAAGGAAAAATGAAATCAAAAAGCAAAAGAGGGTACTACTTTACTCTCTGAAGGAGCTCCATCCACAGTTAGGGATGGGTATTGATGAGATTTTATTGATATCGATACCTTTATGGATTCTGCCTATCAATCCGATTCTCTATTGATTCTCCTATCGATTCCTAGAGTAGGCTTTTACAGGTTTTCTTTGTCAGCAACATTTAATAATGTGCATAAGTCGAGAAGTCTTGAATTGGTAACTGGATCTGGGTATCTCAAGACATGAATAACTAAGGCTAAGTAAAAGAAATTCACACTCCACATGACATAGGGCCTGATCTACTAACGCTTTGCATGTACAAAAACACGTACAAACTCAATTGCGGGTGCAAAGCTGATCTACTAACAGGGTGCAGACATGGACTGTCTCCTGTGAGCAAAACAGCTCCTGTCACCAACTGCTCGGGCTATCCCACTTTTAGCGCATGCAATTTTTTTCCTTTGCACATAAAATTTAGCATTTGGTATTTGGGATCTTAGTAGATCAGGCCCAAAGTGTATTATTATATTTCCTGTTATTCACTAAAGAAAGATCAGAGATGTGAGGAAAGCACTTCTCAGCTAGCTGAGAGAGACAAAACTGATGAGCAGAAGGTACAGGAGGGGACATGATGTTGCACACTCCTGAACAGTAGGTGGCAGTATGCACCTGAACGTTGTTTGTGATCAGCCATTAATTGACAAAAGTAGAAAAACCTATCAACTTTTCTCCTCTGATTGGAAAACATCTGCCTGTTAGTATTTAGCATTTGGAGTTCTCAGTGTTGTTCTAAAAGAGTAATTGTGACATGTTTCTGTGATGAAAGTTGAAATTATGTTTTGCTAACCGCTAGCATGTCAATGGTATTTCCCATATCCTGCTAGCATCAAGCTAGCGCTATGTTTACAATGTCGTTTTTGGTACAATAGTAGATGTATAACATGTTAAATGAATTGATTATCAATCTTTTGTGAAGCAGGAATGTACATGTCTTTGTGTGTTCAGTTTCTTAAGTTAAACTTCAAGCAGAAAATCCCGAATCAGAGTTTTCTTGGGAAACTGTTATCTAGTTGCTAAGCGAAGCTAACGGGGCAGAACAGAGGATGTAAAGTCTGTCTGCTGCGGCGTAAAGAATCGTAAGAGGAACCGTTTAGCAAGAACACTAACAATATTGATGGATTGAACAATTTCTTATCGATTGCTAAAAGGAACCCTGATACCCATCACTATCCACAGTACAATGCAACAGTCATGAGACACCTCAAATTGTCACACAGACAGTTTGTGAGGCACTGCCCTTTTAATGTAACACCAGCAAAAATCTCAGATAGTAATACATGTGCTTGCATAGAGCATGAAAATGTCAAGCTGCTTGTTGACAAGTTGTATCAGAGAGACCTTCTTTTGACCATTGACTGTATATAGAATGGACAGTGTGCTTCCACCTGTCACCGTTCTACGTTTTTGAAGCCAAAAAACCCCGTTTCTCTAGCCGCCATTGTGCAGCCAGAGTCTGCGCAGTAGAGAATTTCTGGTGGAGCCAAGTAAAAAAGAGAAATAAAAATATTTATTTCTTCTTCTTCAGAAGGTTTAGTCTCCTTTTGGCTCTTTCCCGAAGTTTCTTATATCCCCGATAAAAACTACTCACGAACGGCAGCTGTCAACCATCGTAAAACGAAGCTTATATCGCGGTTTTTAACGTCCAATAACTAATGAGAAACTAACTTCTCAGAAAAAAAACACCTGAACACCATGCAGCCAAATTACATCATCATACTACCTTAGCGTAAGGATGAGAGAAACGTTTCTACGAGGTATCGTAATTTTTTTACGTTTTCCCGGCTCATATCTGGAATACATGGGGAGGCGGGGCTTATGACCTATACTGCAGCCAGACACCAGGGGTCGGGGCATCTGCTGGAGGCTTCAGTTTGAGCCGAACGTCGTTACGTCCACTCATTATACAGTCTATGCTTTTGACCAACAGCATTTCTAACTTGCTGGCATCAATTGCATGCGACCCTACCAGCAAGACTTGCATGTATTGCACCCGTGCAAAGTGCTGCTACAATGAAATTGAGTTCAAGGGACCTCTGGAGGCAACTCTAATAACATGGCAGCAATGGTCTGCGGTAGTCTCTTCTGAAGAAGGGAAAACATTTCCCATCTTTGAAAAGGTCACACAAAGTGGTAAGTGTGATGATCTGCTGGCTTTGCTTAACGAAATTCTGGATTCTCTTGCCAAGCACTTATTCAACTGGCTACATCAAGTGAAAACACTCAGAGAGATAAAAGATACTCTGCGCGAGAATGAAGTCTGCATTCACGTAGACTTTTCCAAGAACTATTGCTGAAAGCTCAACAGTGAAATCTTCAAATTTTCACTTTGTTGGCAGTCGCAAGCAGGTTACAATCCACACCTGGGTGGCATATACAGCGTCCTCATCCATCTCTTATGCCACTCTCTCTGCCTCTCCTCGCCATGATGAACGTGTCGTATGGGCGCACATGGAGCCTGTGTTGAAGGATGTCATAGGCAAATGTGAGACATCACCTTGCACCCTACACTTCATCAGCAATAGACCAGTGACCCAGCACCGGAACAAGAAAAACTTTTACTTCCTCAGCACAGTGCCTTTTCTGTGTGGCTTTCAAAGGGCCATTTGGAACCTCAGTGAGAAATCCCATTGGACGGGAGCTCCTGGTGGAGTGGGTGGGGCTGTAAAGAATATCGCAGATACAGCAGTCAAAACAGGCACTGATTTGCAAACAACAGAGGAGCTGTACAACTTCCTGAAAGATCAGCACTTGAGAATCAACGACTACTGGATATCGGAGGAAGCCATTGCAACGTGCGATGAATCAGTCCCAAAACATGTCCAAACTGTGAAAAACACACTCAAAACTCACCAAGTGACCTCTGAAGTGCCAGCTGAAATGCAGTGGAGGGAAATTTCATGCTTCTGTTCAAGACCTGGTATCTGCAACTGCTATGGTCCATCAGCAGTAGATTTCCGCAACCTACCAGAAAACCACCCCTCAATATCTACCAAATGTCAGCAGGATCTGAAAGGCAAGTTCATCCTGATCAGATATGAAAGTTAGCCTTTTGGTAGGTGAAGAACTGGAAGTGAGCTGCATGTGACAGCCGGGTCAGAAGAATGGGCCTCATTCACGAATAAATGCGTAGAAATGTTCTTACTCCCCGCACGAAATGAGAAAATACGCGAAATCACCGTCGGATTCATGACACGTTCGCACCAGCGTGCGTATATTAGTGAATCAGAATCATTGTAAATCGACAGGCGCGTTCCCGCATCCTGAAATTAACATAAACCACGCCTCAATTCATCTATATAAGGACATCTGTTCAGAGGTTCAGAAGGAGGAGCAGTCTTCCTTTAGGTCCTCATCATCAGCATCAACCTCACAGCTCGTTCTCTCGGTGTCTCAGAGACTCGTCTGCAGACGCTCGTCCTGACTGGAGAGGTGATAAATGATCAGCTGATTCTCCTTCGTGCTGTGAGGGAGATCGTACCGTGTATCCGTAACATAAATAACACATTAAAACAGCTGCTGGATATTTTTGCAAAAAGGTAAATAAATCTGAGTGAACAGCTGAGCTGTGTGTGCGTCATTTGCTCAGAAAATGTTTGAAATCACAAGAAGACGCAAATTATTTTACGTCTTCATTCAGTTTGCACAACTTTATGAAACTGTTTGTCAGAGCAGTCGACGATTTAATCAACATAAAATAATGTGACATTCTGATATGCACATGATTATATTTTTAATCTAAACTAAGCATTTTATTCCAGATTCAATATTATAAACATGATGAGGACGAAAATGTGTCAGTTTCATGGTTATTTAATAAATTTAGTCAATGCGCAATTTTTAATTAATGAATTCTATTTAAGGCTTTTTTATTTTACTGAAAGTAGTTTTAAAATGTTATGTTTTTAGTGAAAAGAGTCTGTGTTTTTATTTTTTTAGGAGGCTGATAATTCATTATTTGTGCGTACGCATGGTCTGAGGAGGTTCTAAATTTGTTCGCAAAGTAAGAAGAAATTCAGGTAAGAAAACATTGATGAATCACAGGTTTGTGCGTCAAACGTTCGTACGCATGATTTAGGCACGAATTTGTGCGTACGAACATTTTGTGAATGAGGCCAAATGTCTTCACCTGACCTCAACCACCCGACCTCCTCTTCTATCACGAGTCTGATGTGCTGAACATTGTTTCTGAGCCAGAACCTTTGGACTTGCATCATTCAAAACTCACAGAAAAGGACTGGAAACACTTCCAAGCACACACTGCCTGAACTTTAAGAATCAGAAGTTCTGTCACACTAACACACTGCCCTCTCAAACACCAATTTCACTGGAAAAAAAACATACACATGGCACTCAAAACGAGGTCCAACCCTTCTCTCTCTGCTTTCAATCCCCCTCTCTGTTTTTACCATCATTCGTGCTCCCTCTCTCTCACTCACACACACACACACATACGCATATCCAGAGTTTTTGATTAGTTGTTCGATGTATTTCTTTGCTATAATCACCATGGAAATAATGAGTTCAACCATATGATTCTTGCATACACACTTTAAAGATGTTTTACACATTTTTATGTAAACTCTTAATAGAGGTAATGAGTTCAACTTGATAATTCTAGTCAGATATTTTTCTACAATGAAATAAAATAAATAAGTTCTTGTTCTCTCACTTTAACACACTCTCACTCTCTCTCTGTCACACACACACGTTTTTGTCTCCGTTAAACTAAAATGACAGAAGATACGAGCTTCCCTGATTCGTGTCAAATGTTTTTCTACACTGAAAAAAAAAAAGTTCAATGAAGCTTGAATTTATTTGACTGTCATTTTCAGTTTTCATTTTTTCAAGAAGCAGTGACCATTGACTATAAAAGCAACATAGTCAGGTGGTGTAACTGGTAAGTGTTAATTGGCGTAACCAGTATTTTTCCTTGAAAATATTATAATATACAGAAAAATTAGTGAGGAATATAAAGTAACCCTCCATTGCAGTGCATTAATATGTTTTGAAACATTTTTGACATAATTAAGGATTATTTAGAATACAAAAGATAAATACAGTATAAGTCCCACTCAATGTATTTAAAAAAAAACTAACATTTAAATTTTGAGGTAATCCCTATAAAATCTAATTTCATGTGATATTTTAAAATTCAGGTAATTATTTTTATGGCTGCATTAAAGCATTCTAGGTGGATTAAATATTTAAAACTTATAACTCTTTTTCCCTTAAACCATTTGACATTTTCAGGCACATTCCGTGTGATTTTTGTAAAAAATGGTGCAAATGTGATTTCAAATGACATGAAACCAACATGAACACAAAATGTACATTTTTGACAGACCTGATGAATGCTTTTAAAAGAGAATTGTATAAAGTTTTTGAATTTCTCATCTTGCCAACCCTTGTTTGTCACTGACCCTCCCACAAAACTGATTTAAATAGAGAATATCTTTTTCTATGTGTTTTATATCATGTTAAGTTAATCAAATTACTGTGAATCTTCAAACCTTGAATTAATCCTACCTCTATTCCTGCTTTACAGTTCAAACAACAATGACTGTAAACACAGAGGTTGATAGGACTGTAGTGTAAATCAGACATTTGTGTCTCTCTCTTGAGGAACTGAAAACAACTAAGATCATTACACTAAATAGAGGTGCTAGGGCTGGGCGGTATGACCTCAAATCAATATCACGATAAATTTGGAAGTCTTACCTCGATAACGATAAATGCACGGTACAACCCACCCCCACGCCATGCGCACCACTATATCTCTTTGTAAATAATTGCAGGAAATGTAAATTAACTGCTTTTTGTTGACTTATTGACAAACTGGCACACATTACTTTCAATGAAATACAAAAGTAAAAAAATCCCTTGTATCCATTCAAGTATAAGCATTCAAAATAGCTTGCATGACTTGAACAATGTCACATAGAACAGGAGAAAAAGGTTAACTCTCTTATAAACTTGTTTATGCAAATGGCTCGTGCAAAGGTAATGCCATGTGCAAAGGCTTATATTTGTGTAAAGGTGGTACTGTCTTTGTGGAGGTAATGTCTCTTGTTAACAATATAATATATTATAAATAATAATGATGCCATGTGCAAAGGATGTAGTGTGGCTCGTAAACAAAATGATAGATAAAATAAAAAAATGTCAATGCAACACTTATAAACAATTGCAAATAAACACTGCCATGTGAAAGGTAGACAATGTTTTACGTCTTTTAACAAATATTTTAAATACGCACTTCTCAAACCTTGCTTCTCGCTTTGATCTTTTCGCATCTTCAAACTCAACAGCATGGTTGTGCTGTAGGCGGTGGAAAAGGTTGGACGTGTTGCTTTGGGTGGTTACGAAAGTTTTCAGACACGCTTTGCATTTCGTGTTCTTTTGCTCAACATCATCTTTGTGGAATCAGAAATATTTCCAAACGAAAGATGACAAATTTTTTTCAGAACAAGCACCACAGGATCAACTTCGACTGACGTTACTTCATCTATAGCTGTGTGTCAGCCGTAGACAAATGGGTGGAGTCACGTGACTACACACTCAGTACACCGTCCTCAAGGGGAATGAACATAGCCTACCAGCACATGCAGTCAAAACAGACAAAAAATACTTTTTTTTCCCTTTTTTATTAAAACAACGAATTTACCAACAGGGGCAAAATGAGGTCGATTATCATAGTAAATTTCGGTAACGGTAAATTTTCGGTTTATCGCCCAGGCCTAAGCGGTGCACACTAGTTTATGCTGTGTTCTTGATGATGCGCATTTCATCCATCCATCCATTTTCTATACCGTCTATCCTGCTAATTAGGGTTGCAGGTGGCTGGAGCCTATCCCAGCTGTCATTGGGCGAGAGGCGGGGTGCAGCCTGGATTGGTCGCCAGTCAATCTCAGGGCTGACATATGGACAAACAACCATTCACGCACACACTCACACCTACAGGCAATTTAGAATAATCAATTGACCTGACCATGTGGGCATGTTTTTGATCTGTGGGAGGAAGCCGGAGTACCCGGAGAGAACCCACGCATGCACGGGGTGAACATGCAAACTCCACACAGAAAGGCCAACCATGCCTGAACGGGGAATTGAACCAGTGACCTTCTTGCTATGAGGCTGGAGCGCCCTGCGCATTTCATACTTTGTTTTTTCAGTGTAGACAGAGAACAACAGAGAAATCAGATTAATCTATACACAGAAAAAAACAGAGGTGTCTACCCAACTCAACTTTGAAGGCAATGTTGTCAATTTTATTTTGTAGGATTTTACTTCATATCCTGATGTCATTTCCTCAGAAAGAAGTCTGCAAGAGAGTCCGCGGAAAGTGGAGGTCTGCCGCTGGACTGTCCTGAAACTTATGGCCCTTTTCCACTGACTCGCCTTGGCCCTACTCTACTCGACTCTACTCGCCTCTACTCCACTTGTGTTGCGTTTCCATTAGCACGGTACTACCATGGACTGTATAAAACATGGACGTAGTCTCCGTGACGTCGTCCGTCTGTTCCTGCAGCTCTGTTTTGAGGCTAAACGACGGGCGCGGCCATATTGGAAATGGGATGAGTGCCCAAGCTCACAGCTATTGGGCGCCCGTCAGTCACGTGATCTGAGCTGTGGCTCTGATTGGGTAAGCTCTTAGTCCTAACATCTTCCAAACGGCTGAATTAAAAAAAAAAATTTTACCCCCCTCACAGTCTGTGCCGTATGCGGAATTAGCGATCCAGACAGTAGACAGAGTTTGTACCAGGCTTTAAATACGCTGATTTCAGCTCTGAAAACAGACTTTTTCCCCCCCCGTCTGCTTGTACGTGACTTCCGGTGCTTCTGGAGCCAGCCTCAAGCTGTCACTGGAGGAACAGCAGCTTTTTAGCACTTCCGTGTTGTCTCATTTTTTCAGACCGGAGGTTGCCGCTTGGGTACTACGCGGCAGACGCCAGTTTTTAGTACCTACTCTACCCTGGTTCCAAGCGAGTAAAGCCGATACTAAAACGTGACTTCGATGGTCTGCTGGTCACTCATTGGTCAGAGAATGTCCTCACCGAAGCTTAAGACTCTGTATGAATCACTTACAAGAGGCAAACAAATAAGTCAGCGACGGGTTTTTAATGACATTGAAACCCGACGGCACAGAACCAGACTGAATGAAGACAAAATACAGCCCTAAAATGCTCCTTCATGATTCCTAAATAAGTTTAAAGTCCTTTTTAAACCAAAAAGAAGTTAACAGTAAAGATAGGTTGGTTTGAGGTCTTTTAAATTAAATCAAAGTTGGTCGGTGCAGGAGTGATCTGTCTGCCACGAGAGTCTTTAAGCACCAATCAGTCCATTAATCCACAGGGAACCAAAAAGGAAAAACAGTTTAAAGAAGAATTATTGATCAACAAAAAATCTCTGCTATACCAGGCCCAAAAATCAAAAATTAAAGTGATCTCACTGGATCCAGTGAAGAGTTAATGTCAGTAAGCTTCGTTTCCCTCTGCGTGCAGCAGCACGAGGCTGTTGTTTACCTCCGCTCCTGTGTCATGACGCATATTGACATATTGAGCCGCTGTATTACTTTAATGAAATCTTTTGAAAGCTTTGTTTTTTCCTTTAAAGACCACGGTGGCACATATGTTAGTACAAAATTATGTTTGTGTTGTGTTAAAGATGACATGCACGCACTTCTGCGCTGCACTTTAGCGCAGCTGTGTTATGAAATCCACGCCCACCGTGAGTCTGTAGTCGGGCTAGAGGAAAAGCAAACCAAACCGTGTAGAGCCGAGTAGAGAAGCCGAGCCGAGCCGTAGGGCTGGAATTGTATAGTGGAAAAGCACCATTAGTGCCCTGAATGAGAAAACAATGACACAGGAGGTGCGTTTCCATTACCCTTGGATATGCGCAAAATTTAAATAGCGCTATAAAAAACTGGTAATGGAAACACCTGAATTTTGAAAAAGCACTAAAATATCCCTAAAAAGTTTTCACGCTGTCATGAGGTGGTTTTTCAGACGTTTTGACATTCAAATATATCGCAAAAGCGCAATGGAAACACTTTTCCCCCAATTATACGTCACAGGACGTGACGTACCTGATCACATGATCACTTCTCTGTGAGTAAACATGGCGCGCTACGTTTGGACAGAGGAGGAGACGGAGACTTTTCTCACAATTATTTTCAAGAAAAACATAACGGCCATACTAGACAGCAAACAACAGAGGAATGCAGAGTGTTATAAGGAGATAGAAACTGAAATGAGGGAGAAAGGGTTTGACCATCTTCCAGTCATGAAATCTCATGGGATGATACTTGACGAGAGTTACGTTAATGGAAACACGTTCAAAGTGCAAATATACTTTGACGAAATTTTAGGAATATCACTTTTATTTTGTGAAAAACTGTAATGGAAACCCAGCTAGTGTGCATGGAGTAATTCACTACAAATGAATCACAGCCACATACAACACCAAGAAATGTGCACCAATTTTCCCCACAAGACTCAGGTCCTTATTCATGGAACAAATTGCCCTTATGATATTTCAGCAGAAAATCTCCCACAAAGTTCTTCAGCTCTGTTCAGTTTGCTCAACTTTGGCCTCGTATTGCAGCTGAGATCAGCTGACACATCTCCACTCTTGGCTGTGTCACAATGTGAAAATGAGTCCTAATATGTAACTGATGAGTTGGATGCAGAAAGGAAGTCCTTTTCATTTTTTTTAATTATCTAATTAATTAACTAAGCAATAAATTATTAGCAGTGGATTCATGACATATGTGATAAAATTTTCATTTATGTCCAACTCATTTCCTGGACAGAGCTAGCAAAATCATCAAGAATCTGCCAAAGCCTATTGATTCTGTAACAGCTCCAGGCTCTGATTATGAAAGCAAATTTAAAGTCTTATGAACAGATATGTTGTTTTAGGTCATCCAATGATGTAATAGTAGCTTTGGTCACTGAAAAGTTTTAGCCTTAAATCACTAATAAACACTTTCATATCTCAACTGGTAGTAAATATTTCACTCCAATCTTATGGGACTTTTGATTGTTATATCTATAAATGACACAGTACATACTATGAGGCTCACCAGACAAGGAAAAAAACATGTTGAGCATAAAATGTATTTAATTAATTTGGTGTTTGCTCTGAAGCACAGATTATGGAACATTGCACCCTTTGAACTAGTGTTTTTTCGCACAAAAAAAGAAGACAAATGATACTCAAGTAAATTAAACCCCCTGTATATGAGATAAGAACTTACAAGGCCAAGTCAAAAGGGTACAGTCTCTCCCCTCTGGTTTCAAAGCAGAATAGCAAAATCTATCGACTGAAGTCTTTATGTTGCTAGCCTCCTAGCTGACAGCTGCAATGTGTGAAGTCAGCCACAACCCTAATTGTGCCTAATTACACTAAACTTGTGACTGTGAGATCTTCAAAGCATACGATGGAAAACACACAAATAATGTATGAATTTGAAAAAGTGTCCCCTTACAGTAGGGTTGTTAAGATCAACCGATTTTACAATTACTGCGATTATAAACAGACACATTAGGTTATTCATAACAATTTTTAAATGTCACAATTACTGCAGAAATCTGAGAGGTGCCATGCGAGAAGTGTGAGCTGCCGGCACAGGGGCAGAGGAGACTGCTGCCCTGTTTGTGGAACAGCTACTGTGGATTGGTGTCATTTTTCATTAGGAGAGTTCATTCATTTCACAGGTAAACTCTGTGCCATGTATAGTGCCGTAATACAATACAGACAATACACATAAATCCAAATATTACCCCTAATTTTAAAGATAATGATCCTAGTTTGAGGAGGAGAAGCTTAAAAAACTGATCTTTTTTGAATGTCAATATTTTCTGTGAAATTGTATGAAATTAATCCTAAAAGTGCCTTCAGTTCCTAAAGTTCTTTATTTTTTTGTATTATACTATTTTATTTAATATAAAAGAGTGTTGAAACATTTTATTTTAAAGGACAGTGAGTGTTTAACAGTTCAAGCATCATTAAAGACTTTCAAAGAGAAACATGTAAAATCTCAGTTGTGCTCTTCCATACTGTCAACAATCGTAACATTGCAATATTTCCTATCACAATAATCGTGATTCAAAAAATTGACTTTACAGTGTGTAGTAACAGAGAAAAAAATCAAAACTGTTTTTGTACTAGCAGGCTGCAATTTTTTTTTTTTTTTCTGTTGTGTAGATGAACCCTGAGATACACCGGAAGTTATTGAGTCATCATTACTGCAGTGGAAAACCCCCCGTAACTAGCACTCATATGAATGACAGCAGCAAGAAATGACAAGGGAAACTGTCCCACTGTTTGTCATCAGTTAACTAAAAGCATAAACAGAAAGGAGATGATATTAATTTTCTTTACTATGAATGACCAACTTTCTTTGTGTGATGACCAGGTAGCTATACCCCATCTTGTCCAGTGCCAAAGTTATTGTCTATGTCAGCAGCACATGGCTAAATGAATATTCATGAGATAAAAAGGAAAAGGAGATGGTTAGCAGGCTCAAGGTAATCCAGATTTACAGCAGTGAAAACATAACTTTGATGGAGGGATAAACAACAAATGGACAGCGCTGCACTATGAACAAATGGGTGGCAACACTTGACTGTTACTGAACCCGAGGATCGATGTTTCTTTCCACGACGGGGCTAAAGTGAGACAACTGGATGTTAAAGTTTAAGGTGAACAGAGGTTGCAGATGGATTTATTAGCTTATGAGGACTAAAATCTTCAAAGGGTGAACTATTGATCATTGAAAAAGCAGGTTTTTTTGTTGGTGTTTCATGTGGAGGATATGTGGCTGTGAGCTGCTAATGCTAGCTAATAAACTACTGGGGTCATTGATAGTTTACTGAAGCTACCGGTTGTTTCATGTATGTAATACAACAAAAGGCAAATATGAAGCAGCTTGGCATACTTTATGATCTTTTCTATCAAACTTGCAAACAAAAAGATGAAAATATGCCTTATCCAGTCATTTTCAAGTTCCTCTCATGTGTAATCTGAGGATCCTTTAACTCCCTCCGTTTACTTTGCAGCTTCCATTTTTGGTGTGTTATTACACATTTGTATATGTTTGTGCTGACGCTGCAAAACTTTTTCTGAAAACATCTTAGCTCGCAGTATTTTGGTATTCAGCTGTAAATACTGCCAAACGAAGCTCATACGGAAACAAAACTGAATCGTTAGGACAAAACAAGTTTGTTTCTCTTCTTTGTCATGGAGAGCTAGGAGAGAATCAGACAAGGATCACACTGCTCACACAGGCAGCAAGGCAGCACCTTTTCCCTCGTCTCCCAATACAATGGATGGGCGGGGGGAGTGAGCTGTTTAGTGTGAGGAGCAACAGCAGAGAGCGAAAGAAACGCAACTACGAAGAAAATTACATACTGATGTCTCAAAACATTTACCTGATAATTTGTGCTTGATGGTCCCTATATAGTCATTTTATACATCCCACATGCAACAACCTGCAATATATTAAGTATATTCGATATATCCCCGGCCCTATGAGCAACACAGGACAGCAACATTGCAGAGTGGAAAAAAAAGAATAAAAGGAGAGATGAAGGTGGAGACTTTGAAAGAGCAAAGCCTTCTCTTACATGCGGTAAAATAAAACAAAAGAAGTGGCAATTTTTATTATTTAAGTAGCTGGCTAGTTTAAACATATTCAGCATGGTTATCTCAGTAGCTAACAGCATGCGAATAACAGTAAGACAAAATGAGCACAGAGCTGCGCAGTGAGCACATTTTTCTGTGTAGGAATTCAATCATGTGAGTAGCAACAAAGTGTTCATATTTTTAAAAATGTGTTCAATGTCTGTTTCAACCAGTAAAAAAAAACAATAGCTCGTATTGTGGCCTACCACTGGTTAGTAGATCACACATGATTTATCATGAAGCCCACAATGTTTATGGATGTTGTCAAGCTCAAACTTTTCGCTGATCAAAACCACAATTACAGAACTGAGTGGTTGGAAATAACACACTTGTGTATACAGTTACTGAGATAAATGGTGAAGATCAATAATCCCATGTCTTGGTTTATTACTAAAGCAATATACAGCATTACTCATAAAAAAGAGCACAGCTAACTAACACAAAAATGAAATGACGCTGATCTGGGTCCAGGACAGAGTCATACTTTAAAGAGGGTTGGTGCTTATCAACCTCTACTAACACAGCAGTTTTAGAGCGTCTGGTGGTGAAAGCTACGAGGCTGAAAAAGCCCGAAAACTGTCAGTATATGCTTTTCTGCAATATGGGACTCTGACTGGGGTTGGTAAAGACACAGACGGAATCCAGTCAGTCTGAACAGGGGGGGATTTTTTTACCAGACCAAAAGTTTAACGTCAATACACCAAAAGTGCTCGTTAACTGATTGACATTTATCAATAACTTTCAGAGAAGCTACTGTTTTCATTGCCGTTATCAATTCGATCTATGGTTGTATAAATTCATCTCATTCACAGGTTAAGTCATGTCACCATATCCAACTCCCCTAAAACATAAATTTGATTGTTTTTCATTTGAATACATTTATTACTACACCAACTATATGAGTGACATAAATATGTGGTCAATAGTAAGTTGGTAGCTAAAACAGCCATACTATTTTGTTACACCGATGCAAGCTAGTACAACGAGTTGAGGTTTTTGCCTTGGTTTTGGTGGGGGGGGGGGGGGGGGGGGGGGTAATTAAGCTTTAGGTAGATATAAATAGGCTACATAGAGCTATAAGGTATGTAGGGAAGTTACACAATGCTAGTGACGTAATGTGTTACACACCCATGCAACCCTATTTCCTTGATTCCATGCGCTACACAGACTCTATGGGACTGTTCAGAGCTCTCTGTTTAAACACATCATATGGGTTGTAATAAGCTGCTTGTGTAGCAAACCTGTATGAGAAATGAGGGAGGGCGTGTTACATAACCAATCAGGTTTCAACTACTGACAGAAAAGGAGTGGAACCTCATCTTAAGGAAAAAGGATATGAAACTGACAGAAAAACAGTCGTGAGATCAACAAATATCAACACAAGCCACCACAGACCAGAAAATGATATTAAAATAGCTATTATTTCCCCTGCTGGCAAAAAGCCAAGGACTATGAAAGCAATTGGCCCAAATGTATGCAATAGCTTAAGCAGCTTCACTCTCTGCCCTTATCAGTCCAGGCACCTCCCAGCATACAAGCTTTGGGGAAACCAGGGCATCGTAGTAAAAGAAAGAAGGCTATTAACACATACAAGGAGGTAGGCTACACGTACTGAGGGTTATATGCTGTTAACATCCCAGAAAGTATAAAGTTTGATCAAAGAAATGGACAGTGTGAGAATTTATCTTCTCAGTTAACCATCTAAATCGGATAGGCATCGGTCGATAGTGCTTCCAATTTCAAAATGATAGCAGTAAAAACAAAACCCCACTTTCATCACACAGCCTTCTTAGCCTTAATGCACTGATTTAAAATGACTAGAAAAATATCAAGTCACTTCTCTCAGTATACCTTCCGTACATCTGCTCAGATTTACATACTAATTTTTGGAAAATGTCACTGAATTGTGCAAGGCAGATATCAACAATAAATCTTCAGACACTCTAAGCTGAAGGTGTTACTGTGTGCTTGGAAGGATGCTGCTCTATTAAAATAATAGGCTTGTGACTGTTTACAGAGAGGCCTGTTCAATGTCATTTCACCCACCCATTTGGATATTGATTCAGCAAGACTAGAAAAGGGTGATGGTATGTGCTTCACCAAAGCCCACACATTCACCATACTTCCTCTGTATGTGAGGAAATCAACCTCCTTCTGAGTATCAACGGAGGGATGAAGAATGGCAGAAAAAGGCAGTAAATTTGAGAGTGTCGTAAGTACAACAATTATTTGATGACATGAGTCACAGTCAGGTGTCCTAGTAGTATCATCCTTAAATAGTAATATTAGAATTCTCTGATAAATGTTGGTCAGAGGCAGCATATTGGTTTCCTCGCGTTCCCGCGCTCTGCATTGACAGCGACATAAAGGAACACACCTGCACGAGGTAGATACGAGGCTTCGTCTCACCTGGTCAAAGTATCCCTTCCAATGAAGAGCAGCATAACAGTCGACAGTAGAAAATTTGGAATCTCCATCCTTGGTGATTTGTGATTACTAGTAGATGAATAAGGGAAAGAAAGTTTCCCGGGGGTACAGTCGACGAAAAGCCAGAGTTAGATTTCAGTCGTCGTGATGTCGCGCTGCGGTCGCGGCAGAAAAGAGTGGAGCTGATACCGCCGAAGAAGCAGAGCACCGTGCTGGTAACCCCATTGTCAATAACCCAATTCCTCCGTGTCCGCTAACGCACCGAAGAAAATGATCTGTGCCGTGATGAGACCCAGAGAGCGGATCGGGCGATGCTGCTGCGCCGCTGCCTGTCCTCCAGCATCAGAGTCAGGAGGGAGGGAGGAGGAGGAGGAGGGGAGGGGGGGAGCTCATTAATCTGACGATTCCTCCCATGCGTGGCCTCTAAACGTCACATTCAATCTGGCCGTGGGTGGGGGTGGGGGCAGGGAAACATGTCACGAACATACTCTTCATTATCTTATGTAATTGTTGACTCTTCGGAATCCTCATTCTTAGCTTATTAAACGGTCGCCGATTAAGATGCGACACTAATGCAACACAAAAGAAGCAACACAGGCTGCTGAGATTCTCCAAGGAGCCAAAAGTGAGGGGGGACTCTGACGTGCTCAATTCAGTCTCATTTTAGAGAAGCTAGATTTATTCAGTTTGAGGTCTCTAGATCATGTGGACTTCTATAAAAATATAAGGAGCTGGAGAGGTAAGAGATGTCACAGTAAAATCAACATCTCAAACCCAGATGTTTATGGGTCAATGACAAAAAGAGGGTCTAAAAACTTATTTTTAAAAGTTCTTGAAAATGGATAAACACAATTTCTGAGTGAAGAATTGTGTTTTGTAACAGATTTCAGTAGTGACCAACATTTCAAAGATTTTAGGTTCATTATTTTTTAGTATTTTTAATTTGAGCACCCAAAAATGTCAGGTGGCGCAACCAAATATATGAAAATATATTTATATGTTCCTGTTATTTTTTCTGTGTGAAATTATTGGCAAGTATCTCTTAAGTGTCTGTAGTGACTCATACATTTTCATTTTGTGTGTTTCATTTCTTTTATTTGTGAATAAGATAAATAATTTGATGTTAAAATAACATTTCACATTATTACATTGGTTGTACCACCTGACATGGAAATTGTTCCAGTCACCAATGAAGTGAAAAAACCTTTTTTATCAGTATTTCAGAGAAATCTACAAACTTNCACTTGGTCACAAATGTCATTTGGGCTCCTCTGGCTGATGCAGTTTCCTGTTTCCTGTTTTATTCTCTTCACTTTAAAATAAAAGTCTAATGTTACGGTTGCACCACCCTGACATTTGACAAGGTGAAAATTACGGGACAAAAGTTTTTGAAATTTCTCAACAGCTTTAAAATTCTTTTTATTTGCAAAGAATGTTTTATTTAAAAAGGTTCAAGCATAAAATAATGCCACTGTATTTTTAATTTCCATTTACAATAACTGACATTCAATTTTTAGAGTTTAATTACTGTGGATACTTGTCAGGACGGTTGCACCACCTGACATTTTGGGAGTTTGAGGTACCAAAACACAAAAAAACATGTTATATTTTAATAGTTTAAAGATGTGTTCAAATAACACAGGTTTCATAGAATAAAGAAATACATGTGATGAAATACTCAATTCATGATGGAAGGAAATATTGCACTCGGACACAAAAAAGGGACGTCACCTCATTGACCCTTATACAAGTTAATATGTCATTCTTTGTAAATGCCCATGTCTTTGAGGATCATTGTGGTTATGACAACAACACAGGATTGTATTACTCACTAGAACAGACCCAGATATTTCAATCTGAGGAAACCAGACAAGAACCTGTTGGTTGTTAAACAAGTACAGAGCATTAGAGCTTTTTTGGGACAAAATAAATAAACAAATAAATAAGAAGGGCTTGTCTGCCTGTCTTTTTACAAATTGCTGATAAGTACGAAGGAGGATTAGGGACACGCTGAAAGAAAACAAAAGTAAATTCACAAGATTTACCTCATGAATTCACGAAAATAGTATTGTAAACTTACAAGCATAAAGTCATGTATTTACAAGAACAAAGTCATAGATTTAAGAGAATAAAGTCATAAATTGGAAAGATTGAATTTCTGAATCAGTTTATGTGATGCTGAAAGGCAAACTTTATTCTGAGAGGCTGAATGAGTAGAGCAGCCGTCTGCCTACGCGGAGGGGAAGAAATGAGAGCACCCAGTATCTTTTCAGGGTCTTTGTGACAATGTAATGTGGATGTGCATAAAAAAGGAAGTGTTGTCTTATTTGTAAAAACATTGACTAAAGTATGAATTCACCAGATGCTCCATGATCCTCCTGACTGCTGCTCTTCTGATAGACAAGCAATAGACTAAAACAAAGTTCATTCTCATAAATCTGTAACTCTGTTCTCCTAAATCTATGATTTTAATACAATTTTGACATTATTATAGCAAATTTACGAGATTATCTCATGAATTTATGATTTTATTCTTGTGAAGTGATGAAATGATTCTATTTAGTTTACAACTTTGTTCTTGTATATTAACGCAACTATTGTCATTAATTTATGACTTTGCTGTAGTAAGTTTACCAAATTATTCTGATAAAGTAAAAACTTTATTCTTGTAAATTCATGAAAGTATTTTTGTTCATTTATGGCTGTATCTTTGTCAATTTACTAGATCATTTTCCTAAATTCACAAAATTATTCTTGTAACTTTATGAAATTATTCTCATGTGTTTATAACTCTATACTCCTAAATTTGTGACTATTCTCAAAAATTAACATAATCATTTCTTTGTTGATTAATGATTTTATTCTTGTGTAAATATTTATGAAAATATTCTGCTTAATCAATGACTTTATTTTTGTAACTTAAAAAAATTATCTACATAAATCTATGACTATTCTGGTATTTTACAGAATTATGATTCGTTAAGTTATAACTTTATTCTTGTATATTTATGACTTTTATGTTGTAAATTGATTGGGGATATGTCAATGTGGCCCTAATCCTCAGTTGGAGATAAGAAATGGTAAAGCAACATCCATATTTGTTACTGCTTGATGCACAGTACCC